>PVJO010015542.1:0-44711 GCA_004026905.1 Hystrix cristata
CCCTCCCTCCCTATTTACAGCAGGTTCATTCATCATTTTCCATATTTTCCCTTTCCCCTCTCTTTCCCCTGTTGCCTTTCTGCTTTTCCCCTTCTTTCTTTCTAGTACTTCTCTCCTCTGCTCACCATCCTCCTTTTATATAATATCTATTACACCTCTTTGTCCTTATTTACAATTATGGTCTCTCATATCAGAGAAAAGAGCACTAATGTTATTATAGATGTTAAGTGAGTTACGACCAACAGGATGGATGAGTGTGCCTTTCCCAATGCCTGAGTACACAGTTTGTAGTGGAGACACGAAGGGAAATTAAGAGAGTAGTGAATTTAGAGCAAAGCAAGATAAATATTTCTTTGTGTGCAGGTAGTCACCTTGTGAAATTCATTGCCACAGTAAAGTAGCTAAATAATGTCAAGTGTTGGTAATTTTATGAGGAATAGTCAAGGTTTATGTGAAGTAAGGCATTGATAAAAGTTCCAGCAAACAAAATGTTGTAAGCAAATGGTTTTAAAAATCTGAATAGAAGCCCAAATATTCACAAGAAGAAATTTGACCCTAAAATGCACCGAAGCTTGAGGTAAGGGTGCACACCAGAAACACTGACAGAGGAAGGGCTTGCATGGGGTGCCCTGCCCTCACACCCCAGCCGAGAAACGTGTCCTGCAATTCCTTGGTCCACTACTTCCAAGTGATTGGAAATAACAAGATCCCTATTTGAAGGGAGTGTTCACTTACCCTTGCACTGTGCTTGGTGCAATTTCGATCTCTTTGCATTTTCCCTTTGACTGGTAGGTGTTTGTGGTACAGCATCGCGTCCTCCCAACGTCTGCCGAAATGCAGGCTGGAAGGCTGGAGAGTGTAAAGAAAGTCTGCAAAGGACTCTGCTGAGCGCCTTGCTAGTCCAGATGTGGAAGAAAATCCTGGCTCCACCCCCGGACCATCTTGGTTTCCGGGGAGTTGCGTCGTGCTCAGCCCCTTTCCGGGCTGCGAGCATCTTTCTCCACACCCGCTGGGACCAGAGCCGTGACGTCTCCAGGCACGGGCCACTGGCTTTGACCATGCATGTCCTCCTCATCCTGATGCTCCCACTGCCCAGCGACGAGCGGTGCTTTCCCTTCCTTCTGCGGAAGCCCGCATACCGGGCAGTCAGTCCTCCAGTGCGTGGCTCCTTCGACCAACAGGCAAAGGGGGTGATGGAAGTACCATTCTGCTTCCTGGTAACCTCGGTGGGGTGATGCTGAGGGATGTAGGAACCTGTCTGTCTTAATCACTTTCTCGTTGATGGGACAAAAATACCTGACACCTTCAACCTAAGGAGGAGAGGTTTATTCTGGCTCATGGTTTCAGTCGTTGGCCAGCTGGCTCCAGGCAGGAAGAGGATGGCTGAGGGGTCTAGAGGAGGGAAAGGTGCTCAAGGTAGGGCAGCCAGGAAGCTGAGAGGAAGGGAAGGGGGAGGGAGAGTCGCCCTCCTGATGGTGATTCACCTTTTCCAGCCAGGTCCGCCTGCAGGAGTTAATCCACTGCTGAGTACGGCGACCCCATGATCTAATCACCCATGTTCTTTAGTTGATCAATTTTTATTTTTAAATTTTTACTGATATAATTTTAGATGTACAAAGTTGCAAATATAGTTAGAGTACCCTCTGTCTGCATTCACTGCTAAGTAATATTTTGCCCCATTTGCTTTATCATTTGTTTTGTCTTGATTTATTTTTTTATTTTTACATGTTTGCAGAATTAATGCAGAATTAATGATTACATTCCTTGTGAGAGTTGGCACATGGATTAACATATCTTAATTCTCTTTTCATCCCTTCTCTTTCCCCCTCTTCCCCACGTCTTGGGGGACAAACTTGAGTCCTTTGTGGGGAAATGTGTGCACCTTAAGATCATAACATTAAGCAAAATAAATCAGATACACAAGTTTAAAAATCATGGTTTCTTTAGTTTGAAAAACTCAAACCATAAACAGGAAAATAAAAGAGAGATAAGAGGACAGGAAGACACACCTTTCAAAATTCCCCCTCTGAAGATATGAGAATTTGGGGCCTTGTTCGGCCTGGCTCATCACACCGTCTGTCAGAGTCCCCAGCGAGGACGACCTCTTCTGTGTGTGACGGGAGTGTGCGTGTCTATGTCTGGTCTCCTTGGCCCGCTTCCCTTCTCCACTCCCTGCCTGTCCTTCTGCACATCGCCTTCTGTGCCGGTAAGCTCATCTTATCTAACATATGGGATCCAAACTTGATGGCTCTCGCTGATTTCTTATATCTGAGTATTTGCTGGGCTCCGCAAAGCTGTATTTCTTGAAGGCCAGGGTGATGAGATTGTTTCTGTGAATTGATCCTTTACCTCCTCCTCTGTTTAAAAGCCTCTCTTCTGACACTTGTAGAAAGATACAAAACATTCCAGTCTCTAGAATGCCACCCCAGTAGCTTTGGGGGGCACCTGGACTTTGGACGGACCAGGAGAGGGCGTTAGTCTTCCTCCAAATCTGTGCTGCAGCATTGATGAATAATTGAGATTGAACATTACATGGGGCCAGATACGGTCACTTGGTGAATTACTCCTGATGTGAGCCTGATACTTAGCAGTGGCTGATGTGAGAATGTGGAGGTACCACGTGTGCATTCCTGGCATCTGGAAAAGGGATACAGCCAATAAGAAAGGAGGAAAAGGAAGGGAGAGGAAGGGCCTCTTCAGGTCCTCAGGCTGAAGAGTATGGTTTTGGCTCTGGGGGGAGGGTTGTTTTGGGGAAGAGGTAGAGTAAATATAGAAAGAACAAATAGGAAAGCAGGCTTAGAAGGGCCTGGGTACACCCATGCCTGCTCTGGTGGCCCCACGGCTTGGCCAGTTTGCTCTGTTACAGGCAGGAATCACTGACCACACTCCCTGAGGGCTGAGTTTCTAGGAGATGGGTGAAAGCGAAGGACCAAGAGATGTGTGAGTAAAGGTAAAAGAGAGTCATCGGGGGATGTGTACCAGCCTGTGTCTTCACAGAACACAAAGAGCACGGGAGCTTCCCCTGCAGACATCTTCCCTGTCCCTTTGTTTCTGTCTGCACCAGGGGAGTGACAATGTCGTCACAGCTGTAGGATGCAGCTCTGCTCAGTTTTAAGATGTTGTTGTTGAGCTTAAATGTGTCAACCTGACTGGCTTGGGAGCCGGCCAGGAGGTGGACAAGGGACACTTCTGAGTGTGTCTGGTGGGTCATGGAGGCGTGATCTTGGGGCCTATATCTGGTCCCTGGCCTCTTGCTGTCTGATTCAGTCACTTGCTCTGCTCCTGGGTCACCACGGGGTGGGTAGCATCCCTGCCAAGTCCCTCCGCCGAGATGTTCCTGCCTTGGATCTGGCCAGGAGCTGAGTGCTCTGTTACCAGCACTTAAAATAAACCTCTTCTTTAAGGTGCACATGTCAGGTGTTGTGTGAAAGTGACCAGAAAGCTAAGGCAGACATAATCTTTCTCATTCACTTCTTAGTTCACTGATAAATAAAACTAGTGCACAAAAATATAAGGGATTATCTAATTTGCACACAAAAGTCTGTGCTGGAAAAGCATGTAATATACACTCATTTCTCACAGTTTATCAGACTCCCAGAGTGGAATGAATTGCCACTGATGTCTCTTTCTGGTGCACTGTTGTGGGAACATGACACTTCGGTGGGCGTGTACAAGAGAACAGCTCCTACACTGTTGGGGGCTGTCCGTCTTCTGGTCACTGGGAATTCAGACTTCCAAGTTGTCATAAAATACAAGGTAACACTTGATATTAATCTCTTCCATTGCTATAAAAAATTCCTGAGGCTTGGTAATTTATAAAGAAAAGAGGTTTAATGAGCTCATTGTTTGGAGGTTCCAGGATATGGCCATGGTATCGACTTAGCTCTGGAGAGGATTTCATGGTGGTTGGTACTGTGGCAAGAGGGAGAGACCACATGGCCAGTCAGGAAGGGGCCAGGCTCACCCTTCTGTAATAATTCTCTCCTGACACCTAATGAAGGCCCCAGAGGGACACATTGCTTGGTCCTGAGGGTGTGAGACCAGTGGCCTAAGAACTCCCACTTGCTGCTTAAAGTACTGCCCCTTACAGTCTCTCTACACTGCCAAGGGTCAAGCTCCCTACACCTGAACCCTCAGGAGAGAGACCACACCCAAGCCATAAAACACTGTATCTGCCTCTGTCTTCCGTCTTCATTCTCACAATGTTGCTGTTGTATTTCAGAGTGGCAGAAGCACTGGCTGCTGGTTACTGTTATTGGTGTTTCTATTCTGGTTTTATTTTGTCCACATTGTAGTTAACAAAAAACAACCTCCCAAATTCTAAAACTTCTGGCTTCTTCTGCTCATTTTTCTCAGCAGTTTTGGTGGCATGCTACTTCCTGCTGAGTGGGGTAGTAGAGTCCAGCCTTTCTGTTTGGTCTCCACTGACTGTGAGACTGAGGGGCTGGGACACGGGAGGGATGGGCCCCTTCAGGAAAGTCCTGGCTCCCTAGTCTCCTTTTGGTTTCTTCACCTGGTAAAGTGAAGTTAATCACTGAAGATAAAAGTGTAGACTTTTCTGCCGTCATGTTGTGAACCACCCGAGTTCTATTGAATCCTGTCCATGATGCTAGGCTTACAGAACTGTGTCCCACTGCAAGGGTGGGGACTGGGGCAAGTGCAGTTGGATCCGAAGAAGACTGGCTTGCATCCCCTGAAACCCTGAGTGTCCTCCAGGGAAGCAGACCAGAAGAAGGTGGCCTTGAAATTCTCTCTGCTACCTGGAGGAAAATCCCCCCAGGAGGACATCGTTCTACCCGTCCGTTCCCCCGGGGTACAGGTGAACATGCTTGCCCTCACGGTGCTGGTCTTCCCCCGCTCTCTCGTCCCCTTCCCTCTGTCTTGTGTGGCTGGACTTGGTTCCTGGTTTCCTTCGCAGGGCTGAATGTGTGAACCTCCCGCCCCATCTCCCTCCTTCTGTCTTTGTTCTTACCAAGAGTTCCACCTCTGCTTGCCTTTCTTCTCCTCTCTGTTTCCTCGGCAGCACTTTTGTCTTACTCTCTGCCGTTTCTGTTTTTAATGTTTCCTCAGGGCACATCGCAAAGGTTTCTCTCTTTATGTGAACATAAATATCAGGGACTTTCATAATTACACTGTGGGAAAGGTGGCACCTATTGATTGCTATAGCATCCCTTTTCCCTCTTGGGTAAACCTGAGCTATGATTAAGACACTGCAGGGAGTTTGTTTGTCCGCATGTAGTGTGGATAGCAAGTAAAATATGAGGTGCAGAATTCAAAGATTTGGGGAAAAGTTTAAATATATAATTTGCTCACTTCAGAAATAAAATTAAAGTGCTATAAGAAGGACATATGTCAAATTGAAGTTAAATTGCCCTCCCTTCTAACATGGACTGCTACCTCTCTGTATGAGTCTTCAGAGACTCTGGTTCAGTATTGACCCCTTTCAAGACAGTAACATAAAATTTACATTGAGAGGTATTTCTTATTTTTTAAATACTTACATCATAATTTTATTAAAAGTTAAGAATAGGTTTTGAAAATGTGTTAGCCATGATTACAATGATCATTTAAAACTAATGTAGCTTGCCGATAACATCGGCTTTATAGCATAAAGTTTTGGATGGTGATTACTGAGTAAGAATCAATGTAACACTTTTCCTACCGACTGAAAGCTAACCAGGAACCTGTTAGTGAGCGAGCAAGCTCTCACATGAGCAAATTCTGTTCAAATTATTATGTTCTTAAATCCAATTTTCTTTTATCTGTAAATTTCATAGGTTCAAATTAGCATTTTCCTATCTAATAGGTATAAAGAAGAATATGTAAAAAACACATTGTCGAAGAGTAATAGATTTTTACTCTTTAGGTAAGTACTTACTGAATACTTTGAACTAAAAATATAATAGATATTGATAGTAAAATATTAATCCTTTCATCTTACATGTCATATTGCTAAGCTATTTGCCAAATGGATTATTTTACTTGGACTCATCTTTGATAAAAAGTAATGGGAAAAATAAAACTATATATTTCTAGAAAACTATTTTCAAATCATCCTTGATTCTGTGACACCTTCTTTCGGCCAGTAGAGTAGACGTGTTTTCCACAATTCCTTCCTTCCAAGGGTGCGAACTATCCATAAAGCTGTGAATTATATTAAAACGAACCTGGAAAGTGCTTGGAAGCATGACGGGGTAGGTATTTCTGGACCCAGGGAGCAACACGGAGGTGAAATCCCCATATGTCTTTCTTAACTCTCTAACCTGGAAAGGCTGGTCCAGTGTAGACAAATAGTCACCTTGGCCAAAGCCTGCTGCCTGCACTCAAAGCACAAGGAATGGGGCAGCCTGGCGAGACGCAGAACTTCCAGAGAGTGCCAGTTCCACTGCAGCCGAGCATCACAATAATGAGGTCTGAACGAGGAGGGAGCGCCCGCTTTCCAGGTTAAATGTGGTACCCTCCGCTGCGCCTGGTGGCTCCAGAGAACGAACGCCTTGTGAAGGGACAAGAGTGAAGTTCTAGAAGGACAAAAGACCAGAATGGGAAGTCCACACATTAATCAGGGAGAAATGAAAGGGGTCCTCCTGGAAGCTGGTGTGACTACGGACATCTTCACAGCACGTACCTGCAACTTCCACGCAAACTGAGTTCAGCAAGGTCGCAGGACACAAGTTGCCAACATTCTGTGGTTACCTATCAATATATGAATCTTGAAATTAGGACTTTAAGACCATTGGAAATGGTGTGAGCCTTGAAATAGGTGCAAATGTAGCAAAACTTGTACAGGGCTTGTATGCTAAAAATGACAAAATACTAGGGGAAAGATATCGAAGATCTAAAGAAAGGGGGACTATTCCATGGTTGGATATTAGAAGCCTTCCATTTTCAAGATGCTTGTTTATATATATTTTTTAAGAAATGCAGATTTAATATAATTCCTGTACAAAAACCAGTAATACTTTTTGTAGGTAAAGACAGATTATTATTAAATGTATATAAAAAGCCAAAAGAACTAACTGCTATAGCTAAAAATTTTGATGAAGGAATTAGAATAGCCAAAATAATTTTGAGAAAAAATGAGTTCAGTGTGAAAATCAATCTCCTTAATGTGAAGACATTGTACAGAGTCACAGTAATCAAGGCTTCGATGTTAGTGAGAGGAGAGAGAACGCAGATCACGGGAACAGGCTAAGGAATTCGGGATGGCCCCAGCTAGGTCTCCCCCACCGAGTGTGGTGAGGGCCTAATAGCAGGAAGTTACCTTTGGGAACAAAAGCAGCCGTAGAATTGGACACTTGAAGGCCAAAGGAATAATAGTTCAACCTGTATCACATATGAAACCACACAAAAATTAATATTTTAAAAATTATGGTACCACAGTAACTAACTCAAAGTGGACCACAGATTTAAATATAAAATGTAAAACAAAAAAAAAAATTAGGGCAAAAGGAGAAAGTCCAAGGAGAGTCTGATATTTGGCAAAGAATTCATAAAAAGGAAATTGATAAAATTGATTTCAACAAAATTAAAAATGCTTATTTATGCAGCAAAGACCATGTTTAGAGAATTGGAAAAAAAATCTATAGACTGGGAATAAATATTTGCACACCACATGTCCAACAGAAGACTAGTAAAAATAATACCTTAAAAAATCGCTAAACTCAAAATAAAGAACCAATCTAATTTAAAATACATGACCGGTCGTTTTAATAACGAGGGTGCAACCTGCAGATGAGCACTAGGTGTGAGGGTACCACAGCCATCAGGCAAACGCCAGTTAGAACCACAGCGGGGCACTCACAGGCACCTCTTGGCCTGGTTAAAATGCAAACTAGGGACAACAACGAATGTCAAAGAGGATGAGAAAAATGTCATTACTCACAAATTGCTGTTGGCAATTGAAGTGGTGCTGTCAGTCCGGAACACAGTTGGGCCATTTCTAGAAAACTAAAATGCAATTGCTGTATGACTCATCAGTTCACACAAAAATCTGCACGCTCGGTTTTTAGCAGTTTTAGCATAAAAGCAAAGCACTGGAAAGAATCCAGATGTCTTTCAAAGCCAACATGGTGAGTCCATATCACTGAGTAATACTCGGCAATGTAAAAGAAAGAGCTGTCTGTTGAAGAGACGTGGTTCCTATGCATGGCATATCTTTATTCTGCTTATCTCCCCTTCTCCTTTCTATCATAATATCAACAAGAATGAAAATGGGGAAAGGGGATTTAGAGCAGGAGGGAAGGAGGAAGGAAGGGGAAGAGGAGTAAAATAAAAAAAAAAAGAGAAACCAAGCTGTATTATGCACATAAACCCACTCCCCAGGATGTTTGTAAACTGAATGGACTGCAAACATGTACTAACGAAAAAAAGAAGGAACTACTAATACACAGAGCAGCCCAGATGGATCTCTAGAGAACTGTGCTGAGTGAAAATAGCCAGTCCAGAAGGTTACATTCCATTTATATAATATTCTTAAAACGGCACTTATAGGCGGTGAGAGTGGCTCATGGCTGTGGAAGCAGAACCTCAGACAGGGACAGAGGGGCACTCGCAGTGGTAGAAATAGTCTGTATTTCGACCTCGTTAATGTCCAGGCCTTGCCGTGATACTGAGCTGCTATTAGGCAAGATGTGGTTGCTCAGGGGAAACCCGGCAAAGAGTGCACAGCATCTCTCTATATGATCTCTGACATCTGCAGAACCCCGAGCTGCTTCGTGCACTCCAGTGCAGACGCCGTGTGGCCAGTGACCCAGCAAGGGCGTCGACAGGGGGCCAGCTGACTTTCCTCAAACCGGACATTAAAATTTTTGCAAAAACATACAGCAATAACATCGTTCTTATTAAATGTATACTTCAGTTTTGGTAAATATGTTTATTTTCTTTAAACTATGTGTTTTAGATTAACACAATGATTTTATTACTGTTAACATTCAAATATTTTTTATTTCTAACACAACAACTGGTGATAGATAAAACCTAAGGGGTCAAAGGAATCAAAAAGGCATAAACTTTGACAACTGCCAAATTAGACTTTGGTTAATATTCACATTCCTAAGCATGTTCACCCTACAATTCCTTTTGGTTGTTCAGATGTAAGTTAAAATATTTTGAGTTCCTTAAAATGTAAAATGTGATCAAATGATCAACGATTTCAACACAGAAGCATCATTTAATTTAAATAGAGTTTCCCAACTATTTCTAAACAGAAACCATAACAAGCCTTTTTTTGAAGACACCGTGTTAAACTTTGTCTCATTTTCTGATTAGTGATTGAGACTCTGTAATCACTTATTTAATTCATATAAGCATTTAATAGTAAAAAGCCCTCAATAGTAAGAGATTGCTCCAGAGACCAAGGAGCAATTGATGTTACTCAGTCTGACAGATCTCTCTGATGAGGCCTTAAAGATTGAAACTTTATTTATTTATTATGCAAGAAAGTGACATTTTATCCCTCAAACCAATTGACAGGAGAGTGCAATCCTTCCACCCCTGGGCACCCAGTTTTTCCCTGCGCATTCCTCTTAGTTAAAAAATAGTCTCATCTACAATTTTGCTATTCACACCATTCCCTCTTAGCACAGAAAAGTTAATTTACAACAAGCACAGGGGGTTGGTGTCTGTACTCTGTAGCAGGTGTCTGAGGCGGATTCTCGTCCTGGTCCCGCGTGTTCATGGAGAGAAACTCTGATCACAGCTGAAGTGGGCCTGCGGAGCTGTCTCTGCTGGCCACCTGCACGCCGCACTTCCTGGGCCAGTCCCGGGAACGTGGCCTTCTGTGACGCGGGGGGTGACATGCCATCCTCCACACCCTCCGGGGCTGAGCCCTCCTCGCCCCAGCGACTGGGTGTGCGGTTCCCCACGCGGGGCGTGACCCTCCCGTGAGAGGCCGCGCGGCCCCAGAGCCAGGCAGAGGCAGGTGGGCAGAGGCGCCTGCTCCCTGAGCCAGGGATAGGCGAGCCCCGCGGGGTGCCGCCCAGCCTCTCCCCGGGCTTCCCGACCTGCAGGCCCCTGGTGGCCTCGGAGTTTCGGCCTCTGCAGTGGAGAGACCTGACGAATGCCCCATCACAAAAGGATCCAAGCCAGGCACATGGTGATGGAGCCGAGAAGCCTCCTGGTGCCCACCGCTGAGCCAGACGCAGACATCACAGGGGCACGCCGCAGACGCCCCGGGGCCCAGACTGCCCCTTCCGCAGACCCTCTGGCCTGCCCAGACTGCTGGAGACAAGGAGAGACCCAAGTGATCAGATCTTCACTGGACTTCCGCCCTTTCTCTTATTTACTCTGCTTTAAAGTTAAATTTTACTTTAATATTAATCTGGAACATTTATGCCCAGTTATTTGTCATTTTTTGCCCTTTGTGATAGTGTTTCCATTACATAGCCATTACATCCAGCAACTTGCTTAATTCAATTCTTAGTCGTTTACGAATTCTTGGCTTATTTAATCATAACATCTTCCGTTCTAAAGCTCTATCCTCTTAGTCACTCTTTCTTTTGCTATGGACACTTTTCTAACTGATTTTTTGGGAAGTTCGTTCTTGTTTCTTTTCTCCTCTTAAGGCTATTCTTCTGGATATTATGTCCTGAATTTATAACTTTAACTTCTGATGCCATTTCTCCCAAAATAATATTCATCTGATTATACAATTTTAAAATCAAAACAATTCCCAAATCTCTGTATTTAGATTTTAGTGTGATTTGTGTTATGCATTTAGCCTGCTAATTTTAACTTCATTCATTCATTTAATGAGCAAATACTCGTAACATTCAGTGAGCGCCTATCATTGCTAGCACTGTGCGGCTCTGAAGGTGTGGAGATAAACGAGGCAGGTGCTGATTATGTTTTGAAGATTACTCTTACTCTTGCGGCTTCCACTAAGTTGTGTGTTGGTGTTGCTTTACTTACCATTGACTGCTCATCTCTTTCAGTCTGAAAATTCGAAATTTCCTCTCGCTCTATAAATTTCTTAATAATTGTTACTATTATTATTTTCCTTTCTTTTATGTGGTATTTATATTTTATGCGGAGTAGAACTTTTTGACTGTTAACTATTCTCTCTTTAATGTATTGCTTTATACTTAACAATTTTAATTTGCAGTTTTCCCTGATTTAGTCCTTGTATACAGCCTGAGGCCCACTGGCCCTACACAGTTTTATATTTAACCGTTGTGTAATTTTTTGTACTTGGATGTTTCCTTTTTTATGATAGTCAGCTGTTCTCCATTATGGCAATTTTTTTTTAAAGTTCTCATGTGCAAAAAACTTATTATAAAAGAAGAATCTGGTCTATTTATCAAAGTGATAGTCTCCCAGAACAGTGATCTTTCCTTGCATATGGTTTTTTCTTTCTGTCTCATCCTTTCTCAGCATCATTTGTCCTCATCCTATATTTGGAATTCGGATGGTCTGGAATAGGGGACTATGCAAGGTGGACTCTCCAAGATATGAAGAATATTTCTCTTTACGCCTATTCGTTTCCTTCTCACAGATCCGACAGTGTAGGCACTTGAGAGCCGAGTTCAGCCACCACCAAGAGTCCATGGCAAGATTCCACGACAATGACTATTCCTGTGTTCCTGTACAGTTGATAGGTGCTCAGAATTTAGCCTGGAAGGTACTAATTTCCATCTAAGGCATTGTTATAGCATCTGTTCATCACCAGATATAATTTTAGCCTAATTTTTACTTTAAAGTTTTTAAGCTGTTAAAATAAATGCAGTACACCAACCCCCCTGCAGTGATAATATACTCATAAGTCATAATTTGAAAGTAAAATAAGCAGACCAATGAGAAAGTGGCCTCAAATTTGGAGAGAACCCAAAACATTTTTATAACAGCTATAGCTGAAATTACCAACAACTCTTAAATTCAAAATATGAAGACATCACCTTGTCCAATAAGACCCAACATTCCCCCCACCGTCTGAGTATGGTCTATTTAAAAAGAAGTAATATTTACCATTTTCTTCTTTTGTAATAATAAGTAGTTTGTTCATATGAAATTACAGTGTGTTACATTCAGTCAACACAATCTTGAAAAAGATAAATTTGAAGGACTCACATTTTTCTGATTTTACATCTTACACTAAAAAGCTACAGTAATGAAAGCTAACATACAGACCAATGACAAAGAGCTAAGAGTTTGAAAACAATAGCCAATTGAATATCAGCAGAAGCCAAGACCACACAATGGGATAAAAATATGAAAGAACAAAGTTCCAAATACAACTAACTTTGCTTCATATGCAAATGTTAACTCAAAGTAGATCAACAATAGAAAAATAAAACTAATAAAACTATAGAAGCCTTAGAAGAAAGAGCATTAAGTCCTTTATGGTGTCAGGTTTAGCAACGAATTCTACAACTTGACTCCAAAAGCTTGAGCAACATCAACTCCAACACCACCAAGAACAAAAAGAAAATAGAAGGCTTGGGAGTGCAGCTCAGAGGGAGAGTGCGTGCTTAGTATGTGTGAGACTTTGGGTTAAAAATATCAGGACTGAAAGAAGGAAGCTACATGGGACCTCATGAAAACTAAAAGCTGTCAGGTAGCAAATGGCATTACCAAGAAAATTAAAATTCAGTATAAAGAGTTGAAGACAAGATTTGTAGATCATATACCTAATAATGGTTTAGTGTGCAGAATGTATGAAGAACTTTTAAATTCTACAAAAAGAGGAATAATCCAATTGTTTAAAATGTAAGAGGATTTGAATAGACATTTCTTTAATGATATCCAACAGCCAAAAGACACAAGGAGATATATATATATATATATATATATATAAAATATCCTTGATGATTAAGAAAATGCAAATCAAAACTACAATGAGGTAATACATCCTACCCAATAAGTTGACCATCAGCAAAATAATATAAACTAACAAGTGTCAGGGAAGGTGTGGAGAAAGGGGAGCTCTTGTACATTGCTTCTGAGACTGTAAACTGGTACAACCATTATGGAATTACTTGGGTAATTCCTCAAGTTAAACATAGAATTGTCATATGGCTCAGCTATTCTTTTCTAGACATATACTCAAAAGAAATGAAGATTTAGGTCCACATGGAAGTATGTTCCTAGCAGCGTTTATAATAGCCAAAAGATGGATGTGTCAGATGCCCAATAGATGATGGGATAAAAATACTATGCAACAATGGAATATTAGTGAGCCATAAAAACAAAGAAATTTTAGCAAACGTGCTACAATTTGGGTAAACCTGTAAACATTAAGTGAAGCAAAGAAATCAGACACAGAATGTCACACTAGTGTAGGATTCCTTTTATATGAAATATCCAGAACTGCCCAATCCTTAGAAACAGACAGCATACTAGAAATTTCCTGAGATAGATGAGGGAGGAATGGCTACGAGGAGTCCCTCTGGGATGGCAAAGGGGTGCTCCAGCCTCCAGGACAGACTGGAACTAGCGAGAGGTGGTGGTTGCACAATATTTTGAATATAGAAATGTTGCTAAATTGCAGACTTTACAATGGCTGACTCCATGTTATGCAAATGTCCTCTAAAAAAGTGCTAAGTGATCTTTCAAAAATGTACTTCAAAGGAAAAGATGTCTTTTCTGCTGTTCAACACCTATATCCGTTGATATACAGAACAGCACTCATTTTCAAAAAAAAACTGTTTTTCAGCATAATAGCCATCATTATAAAAAGAAATTTTGTTATTAACGTGGAAATATTTCAATCATTTTTTCTGGTGCAATAAATAAATTTTAACATAACTTGTCTCTTAAGTAAGTTTTTACTTTGGAAATATTTGTAAGTGCTATGGTCTATGCAATTCTGTAAACAGTTTAACATATAATAATGCAAAACTGTCAGTAAAATTTTCTCCTAAGTCTTTACACCATAGAGTAACATTAGAGAAAATATATTTTAAAGTCGTTTTCAAATTTCAAAAAAGAAACCTGGAACACAAGTGGCATTCGTTAATTCTAGAGGTAGTTTTGATCCCTAATTACTACAACCAGTATGTGAAGTAGTGTGAAATCATCTAGTTGCCTTATTCTTCTGAATCCTTATGCTATGTGGGAAGGCATGCAAGACTTTGGAGAAGTGAAAAGAAAAGAAAAAAAAATTCTGTTGCTGTTTTTAAGAATAGAAGAGAATCGAACTCTCTCAGCTCTGACTAGAGTTACTTCAAATACACACTGCCAAACAGAATATTCCTTTTGATAGCGCTCCACTTGCTGAGTCCTGTGCAATCTAGGGATTCTCCAGGTACTTGATAAAAGAGAAAGAACATAATGTAGGAATGGCTGTGGGCCGGGTCACCGTGAGCGCAGTGGCCTGGGAAGGGCTGGGAGAGGAGCCATTGTGCCCGAGTGCTGTGGTCAGCTCGGCTCAGTCAGTCATTGCACTGAGGACAGAATGTGCATGCTGCACCTCACATACAAATTAAACAAAGTTATTTGGCCAGTATGGAGGAGGAGTTGCAGATGAATGTTATTTGCTATTTTTATTTCTTAAAATTAAGATCATCAAAATAATAGTTTATTTTGTCAATAGTATTCTTAGACATGTGTCTGTAAGTACACATGAGTGCTTAAGAAAAGGTAGAGGAGGTGTTTGTTTGGTTTGGACTGAGTTCCCACACTGGGCCCAAGCAGACCACACCCAGAGGGAGTCACCCATGCTGCAGCTCCACGCCATCAAACCCAACCTGAGTTGTTATCTGGCTTTCTAAGAAATATGGTCACAAAATCCCCCAAATAGGACGGTGTGAAGGAAGCTCCCTCTGCCTCCACATGCCCAGAAACTTGACGCAACCTGGTATTAGCCAAACTGATTTTTGCTTTATGTCATTTCTTTGTTCCTTCTCAGGCTACCTTATAAAAACCAACTGCTGTATCATAGACAGCATAGCACCTAATTTTATCTGAGATGTGACCTGATTCATGAATTGCAAATAAAAGTGAATTATATTATTGAACTAAATGTATTGTAATTGTGACTCTTGACAAGAGCATGCTATGAAAATAAAGTATGGTCCCAAATGATCTACAGATTTTTAGGAATAGATGCGTGCATTTAATAGTTATTATCTGAGGATAATAACTCAGTTATTATCTGAGTTATTATCTGAGGGCTGAATTTACTCTGCTGTAAATCCTTTGACCTTGAAAAGAAAATATTCCTATTGAAAATAACTTAATCAACACATGTGTGGAAGAACTTGGAAATAAATTTCTTCTTGCAAGTCATAAAACATTTCTCTTTTGCTATTATGTTTATGAAATTTGCATGAAAATCAAGTGTAGTATCTTCAAGGTGACTTTGAACAAGTTTTCACTAAATAACTCTGAATGAGCATCCATGGCTAATCCACAAATATTATCCTCATCACAGTATACATTCAACTTTTAAAAACAACATTGCTCTTAATTCTGCAAACAAAATTATTTTATATTCTTAGGTAAGGATAACATCTTTAAATTTTAATGAACTTGCCCATACAAATATTGTAGGATGATGGCATATGGTGCAAGAATTTTTACATAATCAGCCCCAAGATAGGATTAACTAGTCATGTGTAACCAACAGATGTGTGCTTACAAACACACTTTGGGAACCACTGCTTCTCCGCTGGATGCGCTCGGATTAAATGTCTGCAGACACGTGGCTTGAATTTGTAATGGCACTCTGCACAACAGTCAAGTCACAGCAGACAGAATGTTTTTAAAGAAGTTAATCTTTGTTAAATGTCAAACTGGCCTTCTTAGATGGTTAGCAGGTATGTTCCCACTTTGTACAATATTTAAGTGGTTAAAATAGAATGAGGCAAGAAATAAGATTCCGCTCAAAGAGCCTGTCAGGATCATCCCTGCCTATGGGAAGGATTATCAATGTATGTTCCATTGTCAACTTTGACCTTAATCTAACAGCAATGGTAAAGCTGACAGATGCCCGAAACAAGCAATTGCTTGACATATTGGAAGCATTTTGATTTGACAGCGAGGAACAAAAAAACATTTTCCTTAATAATGTGAGCTGTCAGCGAACACAGACCAACATTGACCCCTGAGGATTCATCACTCATTCAGGATGGTGCAGGGCAGACTGACTGGGATGTGGCAGTAGCTCTATTTTTTATAAACCAGAGCCTCAGATTTAAATAATAAAACTGGTCTATTTGCAAGGAGGAAATAAAAACTGGTGTTATAACATGTGAAGCCAGATGCTGACTGGCGGCTTCCACGATACCACATATGTACTGAGTAAGTCAGGGACCCGGGCGTGCCCAGGGAGAGAGGACGTGGCCAAGCCCAGTCTAGGGATGAACCCTCGCCACCCCGACACGGCGCCCCCAGATTGCTGCTCCCGTGGGTGAAACGCAGTCTCCTGGAGAAGACAGTCTGCCGACTTACAGGGAGAGGTGTGTAATTACCTGAACATTCCCTCGTGATGTAGAAGCTCAGAATTGTCTGACACTGACAATGAATGTCTTGAAAGCAGAAAATTGTGTCTGAGTTTCACTGTGAGGAACTAGAAAAGAAAGAATTTCAGACTGAGCAAGCTTTTTTCCCGTTGCGAAGAAGTATCATCAGTTACTTAATGAGAAGGAACTGAAGACACATATTCCAATAGACCTTAATCCTCTACAGTTCGTTGTCCGAGCCTTTATGAGCAATTGTCTGAGATTTTCACTGCAGAATAGATGTTCAGTCTCTATGTGTTCCCACAAAATTGCGAATTAAAGAGCCCTCCTCATGTCCTTATATGCAGATAAATACTGGATAAAATGGAGCCTGTTTTGACAAGTAGAAAAAACCTTCTGCTTCCTGCCCTGTGGAGAAAGAGGCCCTTTTACCATTAATGAATTATAATGGCCGCCGAGGTAATCTCGTAATGAGTGAGCCAATCTGCTGATTTATCCACGTACTTGTCTTGGTCACAACCTCGATGAGTTCAATAGTGAATATTTTCACATATCTGAAAGTACCCTAAATTATATAAAATTGATGAAGGTATATATTATTGTTTATTATATCACAAACGATACAGCTTTGAGCAAGAGAAGTTCAAACAGTTCCAAAGGTGAGAGGAATAAGAAGCATCAGATTGTTACATGTAAGAAAATTAATGACTCACAACTCAAATATAGACCTATTTGGGAATGGAGAAGCAAAAATGCTTAAGTCACTCCATTTTCAAAATGTAGAAAATGGGCTAAACATAAGTAGCAGTAAGCTCCAAGGAATAAAGTAAAATACTGATATTTCATAATCTTGAAACAAAAAAGCTTCCTTAGAAAGACTAAAATGTATTATATTGGGAAAAGGAGGAAAATGTCCAAATGGGAAAGGGAATAAGGGAGGGGGAAAGGAACAGAGAGGCAAGAGAAATAAGAAATGGAAGGAAAAAATGGAAACAAATCTTTTGTAAATAGGGAGGAGGGGCGAGGGGAGGGGAATGGGAAAAAAAGAAGCAACAAGATATGTCATGTACAGGTACAAATCCCCTATGATGAATGTTACCACTGTGTACATCTAAAATGTACCATTAAAATAAAATTTAAAAAATTTTAAAAAAGAATATTAAAACTGAAATTATATGTACGATACATCAAAAATCACCGTTAGTGTAAAACCACTCGGCAGCTTGGGGACTCAGGACAGCAGGAAGACAGCGGGCGCCCTCGATGGAGACGGCATTCGGAGAGAGACCAACATCCCCGGAGAGCGCACTGCACAACCGTGAACAATCACATGCTGAAGCACGTTAGCCTGGCGAGACTTTAAAGAGAAATATTCAAATTACCTTGTTCTAAAAGAAAGCAACTTAAAATAACTATAAAATTCGATTTAGGGGCTCTAAAATTAGCAAATACTCATGAGAAAGGACTTTAGCCAGCACTGAGAGAATGAGACTGGTGGCAGCTTGCACACTGCTGGGAGCCTTCAATATCTGTCAATTTTCCACAGGTTATGTGACGATGTGTGTAACAGTTAAAAGTCCATGAGCCACTTGTAGAAATTCTCCTCCTGTAGTAATTTACTCAATCTTGGTATGTCCAGACAATTGAGTAATAAGAATTATGGGAGATGCCTGTAGCATCCTAACAGCAGTTTTACTACAATAATAGTTGCTTAGCTTTGGAACTGATAGTGATTTTTATTTTATATTTTCCCTTTCTCCATTGCTATGAATTTAATTTAAGAAAATAACCTGGATTCTGAACAAAGACTTACATATGAAAATATTTATTCCCAAAATTTTCCTGTATGTAACAATCTGACGCTTCTTATTCCTCTCACCTTTGAAGCTGGTTGATGTAATATGACATGCTAGCATAATGTAGCATATAGGAGACACGTGGTGACTTTCTTACATCATATCGCTAGTGTGAAGCGTACTCACATATTTGTGCACACAGACTTACATTCAGATACTCCTCATGAAGAGAAAGATGTTGAGGAAATACACGGCACAATTTCAGGTGGGGTATTTTTGAGTAGCTTGGCCTCAGTTCTCAGTTCTCAGTTCTCAACAATTTAGTGAAATTACAAAATTGCCCCGAAATTACAAAAAGAGGGCTAGGGGTGTAGTTCAGTGGGAGAGTGCTTGGTTAGCATATCCAAAACTCTGGGTTCAAGCTCCAGCACTGAAGAAATAAAAGCACATATCATTTTGTTAGTTTTGCTTGGTATTTTTCACTATGTCCAAGGGTTAGCTCCTGCCCTGGAAACGTCCTAGAAATAGACAAGCATCCCCATGAATTTATGCTCAGCAATCTCACTGGCCCTCCCCACTCCCCGTTTAGGCTGAATATCCACTGTTGTGCTGCTCTCTTTGGCCACCTGCACCGCTCCGTATGGTCCCCTCTCTGTCCATGAGTAACAGCAGCCTGTTCCCCTCTTTCAGACAAGTTCAGCCCCAGATGGGAATTTTCGGCCACCATATTTGGAAATCTGCATCGGGCCTCACACCATCCTTTTTCTTTGCCTGCATGAGACAAGGTGGTCTCCTTCGGACAGCTCCCAGGTCCTGGCCCTGCTATGTTGTCAGAAACCATTCTTCATCCATCGCCAATTCTCTGTCCAGTATTTAGGAACCTTTTCAATTGCATCAGGCTCATCGCCGTTTAATTCTTCAAGCTTTGTCATTTGAACGATTATTTTTTCTGTCTTCTTCTGATTCTGCGATACCACACTGTGCTCCTGCTCGCCCTGCAGACCTCTCTGTGGTTTCCAAACCCTCCTTTTCTTCTGTGCCCTCGTGCATCAGAGTTCCTCAGCACCCAGTCGCGCTCTGTCTCTTTCGCTTTCGTGTCTCCCTGGGAACATTCTCTTCTGCTCACAGCCACACTTAGGAGTGCAGCCTCTCAGTGCCTGAGCCCGAACATGTACTCTTTGCACTCCTCCACCCCAGGGCTCGTCTTTCCTCTCCACTGGCCAGTCCTGCTTCCCCAGTTTTCTGCCTCTCAGGAGCTGAGGGTGTTTTCAAACTCTAAAATGTAAGTAAGAAATGAACGAATGGATGAGTGAATGGAAGAATAGGCAGTAGCAACCACCCAGGATAGGTGAAGCCTTTGACTCTCTGGCCTGTTCACTAACTTTGCCACCTCTCGTTTCAGATGGGTGGAGGCCTCCTAAGATGAATACACTGAGTGTGAATTCACAGCTGGATCCTCCAACTTTTGCACCCTTTACTCTCAGTGGATGACGTCAGCATCACAGGTAAGTCTAATGCATGGTGCTTACATGTAGACATTTCAGAGTTAGTTACATGCAACACGCAATCCGTCATCATGCTTCATGTGCCAGGAAGGCACCGTCCCACCATCAGTGTGTACTTCACTGTCGTCTTCCTAGTTCCTCCCTCACCTTACCTCTGACAGCACATGTAAAGCACTAGCCTTCTCAGCACCTCTGTCCGCCCTGCATACCTCCATTAACATCACCTTTCTCAGTGAATCGCCAGTCGTCTGACCTACTAATATTCTGCAGTGGACCCCAAGCAATTACAAGATCAGGAGGGGAACCCGAGCGGGGCTTCCAGGCTCTGCATGACCCCGATCTCCAGCAGCATGCCCCACGGTGGCCCTCTCTTTTCTCGGTTGCCCTCATGAGCACGCTCTCCACAGCTTCATCAGATCATTGCCCTCCAGATACCGGGTGTTTCCGTGGAGAGTCCCTGTGTCTGAAGCCCTTAATGGTATATCCCTCTTAGTGTATTTAATTACTACTCATCATTGAGTCTAAATATCAGTGCTTTGGAAAAGGCTGTCTTAGCACCTGTTTATTTTCTCCAACAATATTCCATGGTGCACTGCCCAAGTAACATGCCTTTGCTCTTCATGTGTGAAGTTCATCAGAGATCCATTTACTTGCTCTTGTACTCCCTGAACATAGCACTGCGCCTGACCACCATAGCTTTGAAGATAATTATGTACGCCATGAATGGATTGAGACTTTAGAAAAGTTTATTATACATCGGTGGAGAAATGATATATTAAATAAATGATTACATGTCATGGACTAATAATTGCGTTTAAACAAATGTAAGTATTAACTTTATATCATTAATTGAAGTATATCCTGCAAGATGAAATATTTAAGTACTGAGAGGCAGTCTGGATGATGTTCTAAATGTGACCCTAGAGGATGAAATCTAAAGGAAATAATGAAGAAATACAACTGTGATAAGACATTTAAGGAAGGCACTTACATCCACACCTAAACCTTCTGCATGGAAAGGATGGTAATCAATGTTAAAAATGAAAAATGCTATTACAGAGTACATTACTAATTTTCAAATATTCAAAACTCACTCATTGCATTGATATGGTCATTTCAGGTTAAGGCCTAGAAAATATATATTGATATGTTAACCAATCTAACATTCATTTATATTAAATTTATCATTGAATTGCTAAGTATGAGTTTAGACTGATAAGTAATAGTGGGCATGAATGTGGAGAGGAATTTAGAAGCTGCTTTCTCAGCAACCTCTAAAATGCAGTATTACCTCTGAGAGAAAGCCTAAACTACAGATGGAAATAGAAAAGTTCACTCCATGGATAATATTGTACTAAGAGTTCTTAAATAATAAAGTGCTTTGAGAAACTCACCCTATGAGACTGGCTTGTTCTATTTCCCAAGAGTCTTTTCTTTTCCTACAAAGAAATGGCCCTACCTTCTGAGCCTTAAATCATTAAATTTTATGTGTTCTGCAAATTATATGTTCTGTAACTTCACTAAAGATTTTCTTTTCCCTGTCCTTACATGTAAATGATTCTAGATTGATTGGTTGAAAAGTGAAGGTTCTAGTCCCTCCTTTAAACAATTTCTATGCAAATAAGAGATCCATTGACTCTTCAGCATTTTTTAGGTGTATAAATACACACAATGACTTGAATGTAAAATAATGATACTGCCAGAATGATGAAATGTCCTGTTCTTTGTCCACACATATGAACAGATCAAGATAGCAATTTAAGGACAGCCTTTCATTTTCTAATAGCCACATTTTTAAAGTAATCACACAAACTGTATTTATTTGTTTTTCAGTGACTAGTTTTTATTTTATTTTATTTATTTAATTTATTTTTTTGGTGCTGGGGATCAAATTTGGGGCTTCAGTGATTAGTTTTTAAATTTTGTTATTATTACACTTCTTTTTTAGCTTTTTATTTTTCTATAATTTGTAAATCAAAGCACCACTGTACATAATAATAAATATCAGGGAAATTCATAAGCATTGTGGTAGACTGATATGGTCAACTTGAGCAGGAACACCCAGCTGGACTGAGTTGGTGTGGTTTTGGGCATAGATCTACCTGCAGTTTATTGCCAACACAACATAAAGGAGAGTGTGAGCAGAAGATGAAGGCCGGCTGTTTCCCAGGAGAAGCTCTGCTGCGGCTGGTTCTCCTGAAGGGAACTCGGCTGTTCTTGTCAAGGAAGGAGCTCGGGGCTTTGCTGTTGTCGAGGATGGCTGCTGTTGCTTCAAGGGAGCTCCGGTCTTCAACTCTGCTGCGAGCACCGTATCCTGGTTCTAGTAAAGATTTCTTCAGCCATCATCTGCAGACACGGACATACACGGGACAGTGCTGGGGGCTCCCAGCCCTTAACTGGATCTTTTGGGCCTCCAGTGCCAAGACAGACATTTGGCACTCTTCCAACATGGCTTGTGGGTGAATGTTGTAACCTGTAAATGTCCTATATTAAATCTGTTCTCTTGCAAACCATTGATTCTGGAAAGGTAACTAATGCAAGTATTGAAACAAATTTCATAGACTACTATGGCTGAAATTGCAGATTATTTTTGGACTTTGGGCTCATGTCATAGCCTTTTACTTATCTATGATTATTTGGAAAGGCGTAAGTTCTCTTGAATGAAGCCTATATTTTGTTTACCAGATGAAGTTTAGGAAATATAGTATAGAAATCAAAACCTATCCTTACTTCGTTAAATTTATTTTATTTTATTTTATTTTTTTACTTCGTTAAATTTATAACTTAACTGTTAACCAGAAAACTAGGGCATTGAATATATTATTCCAAAAGAAGTAAATGGACAAAAATATCAGATCCAGAACAAAATTATGAACCATATTAGAAAAGAAGCTTATTCCATAGTTTGATACTCTCCTCTTACACTATTTTTTCTCCTATTTAAATAAAATCTTCATTGTTATTAAAGATGCCCTTCTCACCAAAAAAATCCATGACTCCCTGTAACAGTAAAACAACAAAAATTATGTTCTAACTTCTATAAAAACAACAGGTGAGGAGGTGGCTGGCTCCTCATGAGGTGCACTGTGGAGCAAAGTTACTACAATGATAAGGGCTGAAGTGAATCCGTAGCCCCAGGGAACCCCGGAGGAGGGTGTGGGCTTGTGGCCGATTGGACTCTGACTGTAGAACGGGAGTGAAGCTTTAGCAGGGCCTGATGTCTTCTGGGTGGCCCCACGTTAACAATCTCCCTTCCAAATTTAAACGGGTAAGTCAGGAATCTGACCACATTTGATTGATAGAAATGACAATTCTTCATCTTCGATCTAATAATGAGACTGTTGAAAGTAGGAAGATATTTTTTCTGAATTTTATTGCTCTGATAAATATAAATACATGTAGCTGACAAATTCACACAGAGATCTGAGTTTTCCCTTGAATTTCTTTGTCTTTCCAAATGACTGGTTTCAGAAATCGCTGATTATAAAATTTCAGGTGAGAAGAGACTTTGAATATGCCAAATTCTCTCATTCTATAGACAAGACGATGTTACAATTAGTAATAACAGTCATTTTTTATTGGAAGTAGTAAATGGTTTGCATAAAATAACTCCTTTAATTTTCATAAAATCCCTCTGACCTGGATACTAATATTATCCACACTTTACAGTTGGAGCTAAACTCCAACATTTTTCAGCTTCGTTGTTGATGTTCCCAACTGCTGAACTGTGACCATCTGAAAGCCTAGTCAGAAGGCTTTCTGATCTTACCCTGATTTCCTAGATAAAAAACAAACAAACAAAAAAAAACCCCAAAAAAACTGAAGGCAGAAGAGGTTAGCCCTCTGCCCAAGTCACATTTCAATTCTGTTTGCAGCTGAGTCTAAAGTGACTTCGCATGCTAGAGCAGTGTGCTGTCCCATAAATACACATTTAACTCAAAAGTTTTCTGTTTTCTTAAGCATGTCAGAAGATCGTATCTTAATTACACAAGCTTCCGGTTGGCCTTGATTTGGTGGCTGTGGTTTGGTAAAGACCCAGCTGATTTTCTCTTCAACTGTGTCAAGGGTTCTTTCTCTTCCTGAGGCTAGATTCTTACAATGGTAACCCTTCCTGGCTTCAAATTCATGACTTTTGGGAGTTCTTTCAAAGAACAAAATAAAATACTCTTTCACAAAATTATGGCTGAATGTCGTCCCAATTGTGGCTTCAGTGTTTTTGACCCTAGGATATTACCTATTTGTTCACAGCAATCAGCTCCACCTACTCCACAAACAAACACAAAGCAAAGGCTGCTGCTTAACAGAAGAGAAAGAACAGGGCTGCGGCAGTTGGGATATAAATGTTAGCAAACCCAAGCCGAGGAAACTCACACGGGACGGCCATCCACACCCAGGGGCCCTGCACAATCTTTGGCTTCTGTCTTTATGTTTTAATTTCTGAATTCTGAAACAAGGTTTGCATGTTAAAAGGTCCACTGAATGTAAACGCATAGCATTCCCACTTATAAGTGGAACAATGGTGTGATCTCCATCTATGTCAAATGCCAGCACCAGCCAGCTGGAGGGAGCTACCTGTACTGCCCTTTGGTATCAATCTTTTTTAATTTCCCTCATGGGAACCATTACTACATGTTTTGTGGTGGACTTTTCTTTAACTTACACTTTTATCACAATCGATGTGTGAATCCCTCAGGACTCTAATATACTTTTGCCCACTTATGGGAGATTATAGGAATTGAATTGTACAATGCAAGTGCCAGTTTTAAAACTATGAAATTCCTTCCTGTTATTGACTGTGTGTTGCCTAACCCATGGCCATCAGAAAGCGGAGACAGACAGCAGAGGCAGAGAGAGCTCTGTCACCTGGGCCCTCCTCCTAACACACCCATATAGTCCACTGGTAAGTACAGCACCTCGCAATCCACTCCCTGTCAAAAGCCCCACTCTGAACACACAAGGCATTTTGGCTCTAAAGCATAACAGGCAGCCTAACTCTGTCACTGCAAATGGTCTTCTTGTGTGTGTCTCCCTCTCTCCAAATGTCCTGTTTGTACAAGGGCTCCAGTCACACAGGACCAGAAGGCTACCATACTATAGTCTTACTCTTCTTGAAATGTTTACATGAGCGATATTCTTGTCAAATAAATTCGTAATGTGAGGTGCTGAGAATTAGCACTTCAGTACTTGGGGCTTGGGAGAGTTGCAGCCCACCCAGCACAGCCACAGGCTCTAGCTTATTGCTCCATATTTAGGTTTCATCTTCATTGCCAAGACCTAAGAACAACCTTTCTTTATTTTTGTGCTCAGATATCTATTTTTCATATTGTATGTTATCTAGCTTTTCCACCTATCTGTGGGTAGGAAAAAGAACTGGTTTTCCTCAACAATGAATTAGTCTTGGGGTTTACCTTAGTTGCGGGTCCCTTAGTTGATAATTTCTTTAGAATAACTTAGCTTTTTTACATTGAAAATTTTTCTCTTGTTTCATAAATGTATTTAGGCCAGCAATTCTCCAAGTAGCCATATTGTCCCTGGAATGAAATTTAGAAAATTACTCTTACCAGTAATTACCCAGTGCCTGAAGGTGTAAATGAGTTTAGTGGGAATGAATGAGGGCAGGGCATTCAGGGCCTATGTTTTGTATGCTGAATGTCCCCCAAATACTCTGTGTTACAGACTTAGTCTCCAGGGACGTGCCATTGGGAGGTGCAGTGCTTAGATGATTGTGGGTATGTCCTTGAAAAGATTCGGGGTCTCTGGTCTCTTCCTGTTCCCTCTGCTTCCTGGTTCATGTCCTTAGTGATTGCTCCTCCCCGTGTTCCCGCCATGGTCTGATATTGGGCTGGAAGCTCCAGAACCATGAGCCAAAATAAACCTTTTTACCTTATGAATGAACTGACTCAGGTGTTTAGTTACAACAACATGAAGCTGGCTAATGAAGTACCCATGATGCTGGGAAAAGTTTGCTCATGAAGAATTGTCATGTACCCTACATGACAATAAAATGGCTTACAGAGTCTTCATGTAGGTGTCTATGAACTGTCTATGAATACCTGATAGTGAACCACCCATTTTAGCTTTATTATGTTTCCTAAAGATATTTTAAAATTGAAATCATTTTTGATACAAAATTGTCAAGATATTGTATCACTGCCTTTGCTTTTTCTAAGTGGCTGTTGCTATTAGAATATCATGGCTTATGCCAGGTTCTAGTTTGTGCAGCAAATCTGCTCACTCTACATTTTTTTTTGTGTGTGTGTGTGTATTCTTTTCTATTTTCAGAATAAAAGAAAATAGTACTTCAGAGCAAGGAAAAACAATTTTTATTTCCAAATATTTTACTTGTATTTTCCTTTCTTTCATTCCTCCCTCTCTCCCTCCCTCCCACCATTCCTTTCTTCTTATTTCATTTTTTGTTTTGGGTTCCAGAAAAGATATGGTGATGACATACCAGGACACTATCCCTGAGCAACTTTAGTCAGCAACTCTGATCCTTCCTTTCTACCATTTCTCAACCTTGGCCCCACCTGCCAGACCCGCACAGCCCAGTTCTAACAAGAGTCTCCCTAAGTCAGTTTGGACACAGTCCTGCTTGGCCTCCATATCTGATCACCTGGATATGTT
The DNA here is from genome assembly GCA_004026905.1 of Hystrix cristata. Lineage (NCBI taxonomy): Eukaryota > Metazoa > Chordata > Mammalia > Rodentia > Hystricidae > Hystrix > Hystrix cristata. Next base: position 26,323 of record PVJO010015542.1, read on the forward strand.
ATCATCTCGATGTCTGATCTTGTGACTTCCCATCCTCTGACCCTCCTCCCCCAATGCCGCTATACTTCTATATTCAGAATTCAGCCCGGTCCTATACTCGGGTCTCTTTCCTCTACTGCAGTCGTGTGTTGAGAAAACATCTACTCTTTTCAGATTTTACTTTAGCATTGGCCCTGGTTCTCTTCAGCAATGGAGGTTGCTCTAAGGTTACAATCCCTGTGATCATTTTCCACCTGGCCTGAGGTGGGATGTTTATACAATTGAATGTTAAATGTAAAATTACTAGACACTTTGCAAAAATTACTTTTTATTTTAAAGTTGTCTTTGGTCATGTCTAGCATTTTATTATTACTGTCAAATGTATAGAATTTTCTATTAATGTTTGCTTATTTTATTTTCACTTGTTTGTTTCCTTCTGAACATGTTTTCATCACATAAATCTATTAAACTTTTGATTAATGTTAATAAAACTGACTACATTACAATATTTTTTAAAACATAAGACCAAATTTCTCTAGTACTGATTTTTTGCTGGTTTTAAAATATTATTCTTTATTTAAGATTTTCACCTGTGTTCATAAGTTAGATTGGATCATAATTTTCTACTCTTTCATTTTACTTACATTATATTTTTGCCAATGTAACATTAATATACCCATGTAAATAAACAGAGAACTTCAAAAATTTTCATATTCTCTAGGTCATTTTGAAGGCACTCTTTCCTGAAAATTAGTACAGCTTGCTTATAAATACACTGTAACTAGTTACTCTGGTTAAGGAAAATAAGTGACTAACAATTTAATTTCTTCATTTCACTTTTTTTTTTTTTTTTTTTTGGTGTCGAGGATTAAACTCAGGGCCTTGTACTTGCTAGGCAAGCACTCTAACCACTGAGCTAAATCCCCAACTATTTCATTGTTTTAATTAGGCCTTCTATTTTTTTTTAAATCAATACATGCAGTTTTTTCTAAACTTATTTTTATCTAAATTCAAAATACAGTATTGACATAGTTTATTTAAAATATTTTTTAACAATTAAAATATCCCAGTTTCAGTCACATCCACTTACATTTCTCACAATGTTGGCTTACGCTTCTTTCTTTCCCATTATTCTCATCTGTAGTTCGTTCTCTGGATGGATTTTGAATTTTGCTGCTGCTTCTATTGTGTTCACTGTTATTTTAGAGCCCGCCTGTGGTTGGTAGCAAGTAGAGGCTGCTTGCCAATTTGTACCCATCTCTCTTCATCCCCCCCAGGAGCAGGGGTTCGTTTAGTTATGGATTCCTGTCCACACACAGGATTGGGAGAAGCTGCCCATGGCCTCCTCCACACACCAGACTTAATCATGACCGGGGTAATTATGTCTCCCAGACAGTGATCTATCCTCAGTCAGTTGTCAGCCCAGTGCCATGCTGACGGGTCACACAAAGGGATTTGAGAGCACCCTGATTTTTCTAGGTGAGTGCTTAGAAGATCCTTCTTCCTCTAGGATTTGTCCCACATTAATGTGAAGTCTGGGGATAGTGTGACATCAAACTACACATCCAAAGGGAAAGCTGAAAAATAAAAAATACAGATGCAGAAACCAAGAAAAGTGCAGAGAAGTGGGCTGAAACCCAGTGGACGAACTAGCCTGGAGCCCCATCCCAACTCTGCCTTACGGAATAGCAAAGTCATCACATCCGTCAGCTGGCTGAGACCCTGGTGACAGCTGTGTGGCTCAACACACTGCAGATGTTGCTGTAAGGCGTCTTCCGGGTAGGATATACGTGTACAGTCTGTTTCCTTCCGTAATGTGGGTGTGTCTCACTTAATTATTTGAATTCTTACAGGCAAAGACTGCCTGGTATTCCACAGAAAAGGGAATTTTGATTTCATACTGAAGCACTGTGATGTCTGTGCGAGCTGCTAACTTCTACAATTCTCCCGGCAAGTTCCTTAAACACGCCTCTCTTATTTGATCCTCTTTTGTCTCTCAACATGTATGAGAATACTGTGCTGTAAGAAAGGACAAATGTGAGTCATTTATAGGAAAACGGATGCACCCTGAGATCATGATATAGAGTAAAATGAACCAGACACCCAAATTTAAGTATTGCATGGTTTCTCTTCCATGAGAAAAAACTCAAAGTATAAATAAAGAGCAAAGTAAAAGATAGATAATAAGAAACAGGGAATAGATCCTTTGCAAAAGGGAACGGACCAAGAGATGTTGGTGGGGCCAGGGGGAGAAAGGGACACAAAAATAATTAAAATGTGTTATTTACATGTACCAACTCCACATAATGAATGCAATCATTATGTACTTCAAATGTGTACTAATAAAATAGTGTGTATAATTGTACATGTATAAAATATATAACTATGTATTCGATGATCTATGAAATGTAACAGAATATATGTTTCTGTTTCTCTAGAGAGCCCTAATAGAGTGAGTTGTGTGATTTTCTGATTTTAAAGCCAAAGTGTGCTTGAATTTCTTGACACTTGCAAACCAAGTACCCTAATATTTTCACTATAGTAGTTCATTTTTCCTGTTTTTATTAATTTCTCCTTGTATCTTTATCACTTACATTCTTCTTTATCATTTGCCTTTGGATTTACTCTTCCTTTTTATCTTCTTGAGTTACTTAATTTCAGTTTTTTCTTCAGTCATTTAAAAAAACTTTTTATAGTGTTATCTTGCTTAGGATATCCTTGCTACAAATCCTGCTTGAGTCAGTAAACCATGGCAATAACTCTGGATTTAAAGGATGGATTTATGCTACTACTGTTAGTTTAGTACACCCATAATGAAAGTGAAAGGGCCTTCAGAAATTATTTCCTCTATAAAAGCAATGGAAAGATTGGCAAAAATTGTCAAAATTAACTTTTGCAGAATTCTGGAAATTAACAAAATATAGCAACAGTTTCAGCATTTCTTCAGGAAGGAACGTAGCTGAATCTCAGAAACATGAGCGTCACCTCGTTTTAATTGGCCCTTCTCTCCTCACAGGCCTCCCCCAGGAGCCTTGCACAACCTTGTGATTATGGGATCCACGGAAACCAGCACCCAGGGAAGAAGAGACCTCCAAGTCCAATGACCAGAGAACTGTCACTGTTAGACCAGCCCTTCCAGAGGCCCGTGCTTGCCATTTATCTTTAACATTGTAAATATATGGCCTGAACAATTAGGTAAGAAATGAAATGAAAGACACTGAGATTGGACATGTAAAACTCTATTTGTAGATTTAGTATATAGATATAAGATCCTAAGGAAAGCATGAAGAGTGCTGAAGTCCATAAAATCAGGAAAGTAGTGAGATAAACTATCAATTTAATAAATAGTTGTATTCCTATCTTTTATCAATGAAATTAAGAAAACAATTCTTCTTATAATAGCACGTAATGCGTAAATGGAAAAACAACCCACATTCATGGTTTAAAAAACTTAAAATTGTTATTTTGATAATACTTTCCAAACTGAATAAAATCGAGATTACAGGGACAAACATCTGTTTATATTCAATTGATTATTTGCACCAGTGTATAGACAATTCAATAAAAAAGAATAATCTGTGCAAAGAATGATGTTAAGTCAAGCGTATATCTACGACCAAAGAATGAAGTAGAATCTCTGCCTCAAACAACATACTAAAGTGAATTTGAAATGGACCATTGACCAAACTCTGGGGCTATGATCATACAACTCTTCAAATCAAGTATAGAATTAAAACTTTTGTCCTTGAATTAGGCAGTTTTGTCTTACATATGTTGTCAAAATCATGAGTTCGGAAGACAGCATAAAGAGATAAATTCAGTGTCATCAAAAAAAAAAACAAAAAAAAAAGTGCTTTGAAAAATACAATACATACAGTGAGAAGACAACCCACAGAATAGAAAGAAGTATTTGTAAATTATGCATCAGAGATGTGACTCACATCCAGAATATAGGAATTCTTATAACAGTAAAATGACAAACAACCCAATTTTAAAAATGAGCCAAACAGCTGAACAGGCATTTCTCTAAAGAACACATACAAATGCCATCTAGTAAGTGTCTGCATCAGCTCCCTCCTCTCTTAGTGATCATTAAATCACCTCAGTATTCTGCTCATTCTTCACAACTGTTGTTGAATATGGATTTCTGATCTGGTACTTTGACTTAGTATTTCCAGTACTATTGCAATAAATTCTAGCTTCTGTGTTCCCCTCCTGGTGGTCTGCTCATGGTGAGGTTGCTTCTGTTGAAGCAGCAGAAATAACACATTGTCTTTCTGAGATTTTCCATCTTTTGTATTGTGCTTGCTGCTGGGCAGTGTTATTGGATCCATCTGGGGATAGACTGAGTTTGATTTATTTTTTTCCAAGATACAGCATGTTGTGTCCTATCTTACATCTAGTCTTTCCATAATTAAAAAAAAAAAACAACTCTGTTATTTTTCTCCAAATTTACTTATCTTCAATATTCTCTCTTCAGAAGGCCTTGTTTTGTGAAAGAAAGAAAAAGTGTAATAAAACCAAACCAAATGCAAAGAAAATAAAAAGCCTGAGTTGTAACTCCTTAATGTGCATGGATCAAAGCAGTTTGGATTTCTAATCTCCCACGTGTGGATATGAAAACTCCAACCACAGAGCTGCTTCTCTTTTTCACATATTCCTGAAAATTTTGGACCCCACTCTGACATGTTTTTCCTTTTGGTTTATGATCTATGTTTCTCTTTATCTGACACTAGAAACTTGCCTTAGGTATTCAGCATTCACATATTCGTGTGGTGTGTGTAAATTATTGTATAGTATACTAAATGCCTATATGAGAAAACATGCGGATGGGGCATAGAGTAGAGAACTTTCCACATGATGTCCACACTCCATAGTGATTCCCATTGCTTCCCCTATGTGTCTCTAGTCATCCTTGAATATTTGCTCACCTCTTGATTTCACAGCCATCTCTAGAAAAATAGGTGGTGTCTGTGCGTGTCCTTGTGTGGACTTCTAGTAGTCCATTCACAGATGGGTATTAGAAAAAATCTTTCATACTCCTTAAAACATCATGTTTTCTTTACTGTATGTACAGAACTCAATCTGGCTCATATGTATCTTAAATTCCTAAACTAACTAATGGTAAGCAAATAGTTAATGGGTAATATTACAGGGAGTCTATCATGAGGAAAATTAAGATGTTAAAATTGCATGTCAGACCTGCGTGATAATCTTGGTCTTCCTCTAGGCAATCAGCGTCTTGGGGTGTAGGTAAAGACTGTTCCTGAAAGATGGCCTCAACTTCCAGACCAATTTAACTTCAAAGCTGCGACATTGGTTATTTCTCAGGGGTTGTAAGTTTTTTCACTATCACAGCCACAGTTGGCCTAAAGGCAATAATTTCCTGGGCAGGAATCCAATTCTGTAACCATCTCTGTCAGCATGCCGACTTTGTATTGTAGCTATAAGACTCAGTGGGATCCATCAACATAAACTCAGGTAGCTCTCCCATCACACTTAAGTGTGTTCTTAAGCCAAAGCATCAGAAGCAAAGTCGTCCGCTGGAAATACCTTCAATAAATTGGTGAGGAGAGGATTTTCAAGTTTACTGACACAGATAATTGTGTATATCATACAGGTCTGCCTCTTACTTTACCTGTCAACATCTCTTCCCCGAGAATCACATTTCTCTTCACTTCACTGGCGATATTCCTACTGTTTTACTCTACTCTCTGCGCAGACCACTGCGCTTGGTTTTGTAGTCACTGGTAAAGAGGAACCGAGCCGAAAGGATGATTGGGAAGAACGTTTCCGGTTGATGAAGATGCTATAACATAGTGCCTGAGCATAATCCAGGAAAGTGGGAAAACTCAGGCAGGGAGGGCTATTGTGATAATAAGCACCCGACCACATCCTCAGGGACAGACCTTGCAAACCCAGTAATTGCACCCGTGATCCTTAAAGTGCGCATTTCCAAGGGTGGAGACGTTTTTCCTTCTGTTGAGCCCTTTTCCACTTTGTTATAGCTGAAGATTTCGTGTTGGCTTTAAACAAAGAGGCTCGTGTGACCTTATGGAACTGTTTCTTGGACAAATGGGGTGAGATTCTGTTTTCTCACATGCTGAAGGTGGACCTATATGTCTTTACCATGCTCACGGGAGGAAGAATTTCCCCTTCCCTCTTTTCCTCCCTCTCTCCCTCCTTCCTTCTTTCCCTCCTTCCCTCTTTCCTTCTCTCCTTCCTTCCTTCTCTTCTTCCTCCCTTCCTTCCTTCCTTTCTTCCTTGCTTCCTTTTCTGCCTTTTTCCCTGCTCTCAGCCTCCACATCCTATTTCCAGAATAAATATCAGTACGAATACACTACATATTACGAAGCTTATATTGGCCCGTCTCTGTACTACAATTAAAAGAAAATCAGATCACCCAAATACTGTTTTTTTAAAATAAATTTACAGGAAAAACCTTAATGTAAGATTCCGTGAACTCTTTTGCAAAGGAACCACGGATGATACACATCAAGGTTGTTTCTGGGCATGTGTCAGATACAGTAATTCAGGATTTTGCTTTGTGGAGAATCTCACACGAAATAGTCCTTATTTGATGGAAATGTGCAACATGCACACTGAATCTTCAGTCTGGGGCAATCTTCTATCCCATGTTAGATCTTGGGTTTAGTGGGGCATGGTACCGAGTGCCCGTAGCCCCAGCTATTTGGGAGGCTCACTTAGCCCAGGAGTTGGAGGTCAGCCAGGGTCACATGGCAAGATGCTGTCTCAAAAAAAAAAAATAAATAAATAAATAAAAAGCTGGACTTTGGGGCTGCTTATGAGATAAAATAAAATGGATTTTTTTTTTTACCCAGTTCCATGTAGTGCCAATTAACAGTTTATCAAATCTGAACTACAGAATGGACAATTAATATATTATTTACAACTGCATGTTATAATTTTAAGATAAATTATATTTGATTTATATTCTAGTGAAAACTTTGAAAAGAAGCAAACTGACAATTCGTTTTCCCTGATTTAGGTGTCATCTGCATGGTCGATGTTATGATGGCTCAGACCTTCTCAAAGGATGAAGATACCAACCCCCAAATCCTTTCTTATCATCTGGAGGAGCAGTTTGTGGGAATGCAGCACACCTAGTTACAAATGCAATATACATATTTGTCTTGTCTTACTCACTGTTAAATTGGATCAGGTGACTTGCCTGAATGAGACTAAGCTCAGACCAAGTGAGCACATGCATGTGACTTCTTCTACCTAAATTCCTTCTTGAACGCACAACCTAGAGAATTTCTGAGTTGAGGAGCTAGAACTAGAACCCAGGAAGAGCAAGTAGGCCAGAGCTCGAGGGAGAGAACTGGAACACAGCAATGCCCAGCGGAACAATCAAGATTCAAAATGCGAGGCGTGGTTTCTATGGAATGCAAAACACTCGCACACCTTTAAAAGTTGGGGACTATCGATATGACTCAGAGGTTAATCTTTTTAGCTTTCAATTGTTTTTCTAGGATTTAAGGTCAAACTAGTTTCCCAGGTACTGTAGCTAGCCTAAGGGCTAGTGGATTTTGAATCTAGCTGACAGCAGTAATGATGAAAGATGACTGAAAACCAGCATCCACTTGCCGAACACATGAGGATGATGGGATTTCAAGTGTTAAGAAGGAGACCTTCGCTGTATTAATGTCTATACAGCGAAAAGTGGCTCAGAGACAAGGCACTGGGCAGCTGAAAAGAGAGACAGGAAAAGAATGAGTGTGAGAGATAGCACAAATTTAAAACAATGCTTTAACGACTTATTGGCTTGAGATTACACTCCTATGTCAAATCAAGGAAATTACAGATTTTATTTAAATCTCCCAAGATTATTTGCGAGAAAAATAGATCAAAAATTCAAATTCCTGCCTACAAAATTCCAGAGATCCTGTTCTTCCCACAATGTCACAAGCTGAGTCCCTTGAAACTGGGAATATTCAAGCACCTGTAAACACACAGAGCTGCGTAGAAGCAGTTTTCACATTAGTTACATACGAGGTCCCTCCCATCGTGAGGCTTTGTTTTAGTTTCCTATAGGCAAGCATCACTGATCGCTCCAACACGGACGGTCCTCTGACATTGCTTGTTGCCATGTACATAATGTTTCCTGTCATGATGCGTTTTATCGAAATGAAAGAGGAAGAGCAGATGCAGGACAGTATGATCTATCAGTTTAGGAGTGTCTTCTCTTGCCCCATCACTAACACCAGCACCAGATGTTCTCCAGTGAGTTTCTGTTTGCCTGTCATCAGATTCTGGATACCTTCCTCTCCTGTAGGTTTTTATACCGGATGTCGTCAAATCTGACTTTCTTTCTCGATCTTTGAGTTCCTTGTTTATTAGAACTGCTGCCGACGTGGCAAAATTCGGTGTAGTCTTTCTGAATTGCCTGTGTACAATTTGGACGGCAAGTGAATTATACTTAGTGCAGACTGTGATGTGCATTTAGTTTCTCTGAAGTTAACTGTTGGCTCTTTTAGCCACGCAGACTACACAGGAGTCCACAGATGTGGCAATCACTGTCATGAACAACTTGAATGGCTGCCTCTGGATGCGGCACAAGGCGTGTTGATGTGGGATCGCTTCAGAGTCCCAGGCCTTTACCATGGTGCCATTGCCAAGTCCCTAGTCGTATCTTACGGCATCAATTTGTGAAAGACACTCCACAGATCTGGAGTGAAGTCAGACTCCACTGACCATAACAAGGCGTGAGAGACCTGAAGATCAGTGTGTAAACCCTCCATTTTCCTTCCGCATCAGTCAACAAAATTTATTATTAAGTAGCTTGCAGATAAAAACCACACAGAGCGCTAGAGATTCGGACCTGTAATAACCCAGAGGGAGGAGCTGTCAGTCCTCGAGAGCATCCTATCTATGACACGGAGATAACACTGTCTACCGGCACAGCCGTGTGGCACTGTGAGCTGCCTCCGGCCCCTCTGCCCACCCGTCTCCCACCAGGTCAGTGGCACTGGCTCAAAAACACAGCAGTCATCCTGAGATGGGTCCGGAGAGAGGAGTGCGCCAGGACGGCAGCCCGAGGACGGGTTCAGAAGGCAGGAGGGCGCCAAGACGGCTAGAAGCTTCCAGAGTGAAAACGCTTTCGTGAGAACTTCAGTTCACTGGAAACACGCTTCACTTTATTAACTCCTAAATGTCTCCTCACGAGTGGATAGGTGATTGCCGTGTGTGCTGTGAATCCAGTCCCTCTTCTTGCTTCCCATCAGCAGTACAGCCTAGACCAGCACTTGAGATTTGCTCATAATTTCCATTTTATCTATACTAGCATTTTTAAAAATATTTTGATTGTGTTACTCAGATTTCATAGTAATAGCTGACAAAGTTGTTTGTCTGTATGTAAATTCCATTTGATATGATTGGATTCCATTTCTCAACACTTACTGAGAGTTCAGTCAGATCACGTGATCTTATTTAATCTACTCAACCTGCTTGTTGAAGGAGATGCTGTTGTATACACAGTCACTGGGCGGCGGGAAAGCTGACCATTAAGTTAACAGCCGTATAATGATAAACTACCAAGGGGTGGTAAATCTATTCAATGTCAAATTTTACAACCTGTTTTCTACAACACACTGCCTCCCGGCACGTTGGCCTCTGCTTCTTGCCGAACACACCTTTTAGACACCTAAATAATTCATCGTTGCACAGAAGTGTAAGAGAATAAGATATGCAATCAACCTGGTTTTTATCATTCATTTTGTGAATTGCAAAATGATTTTTAGCTGAAAAACTTTCAGGGGGATTTATAACAGTAAGTAATACTAATACTTTTATCTTCACAAACATGAAGAGAAAATCCTATAATCCTGTAAAAATATTTATCCTTTAATTGTACCCTTCTTCATGGATAAATTTGGATCATTTGTAGGAAAATAGATGCACCTCGAAATCATAATGCAAAGTTCAATAAATCAGGCACAGAAGGTTAAATATCATGTGGTTTGTCTTACGTGAGAAACTCAAAAGATAGATGACAGGAAAGAGATAGACAGTATGGAGATGGGAAAGGGATCCCGGGATGGGGAGAGAGGAGAGGGAAGAAAAAAGATCAAGATGAGAGCTGTCTGTGTACCAAAGCCCTGCAATGAATGCATTCAATATGTATTGCAAACATGTACTACTAATAAAAAAGTATAATAAAATTCTAAGAAAAAAAATTAAACGTGTATCTTTCTTCTTATGACAAAAGTTGATATTTTCCTTTTCTTTTCTTTTTTTTTATTTGTTGCTTGTGAAAAGATGCTGAAATATGAGGAAAAGGGGAACCAGGACTGAGGCAGGACAGTTCAATTTTTAAATTGCATTTTGTGAGGCAAAAATAAATGCAATTGCAACATAATCCATGCTAAAAATACAAATAAATTTCAGACTGTGACTATGTGATTTCTATACAGAATGATTTGAGAAATTCTCAGGATGGGAAATAAAACATGAGGGGAAATCACAGAGTTGGGTTGCAGGGCAAGGCCGCGCCTCCAACCTGTGGTCTAAAGCGGAGTCACAGCACAGTGCCTGAGCACAGTGCGCTGGGCCTGCTGTGACTGTCCACAGCAGAAGGCTGGCCTCGGGCTGGGAATTCTCTCTGTTTCCAGCAGCTCCGCAGCTCTCTTGTGATAAGGAGGTAGCACCTCTCTTGCTATAGTGTTTGGTCCTGGTCCCCAGGGTCTGGCATCTTCAGAGGGGTGACGTTTCATTTGGTCCTGAGCTGAGTGGTTACTGGGGTCCCTAGGTAGCTTTGGGATGGGACCTGGTCCCTGGGAAGACTAAGGTCTGGTAAGAAAGTAGATACCTTCAGCCATGTCACCAGACCTCTGGGGTGGGGCTGGAGATGGAGCTAATCGCCATTGGTCAATGGTATTGTCAATCACGGCTCCACAAGGGAACCTCTAAAATCAGGGTTTGGAGGGCATCCTGGTGAGGAGTGCACAGTACATCCTTCCTGGGAGGGTGCCGCACCCCAACTCCACAAGGACAGAGGCATCTTTGCTCAGGAGTGTCCTGGATTTCTGCTCTGTACCCTTTCACCAGTGTCCTTCATGATGTTACAGACTGGCATAACGCATGCCAATTCCTTGAATTCTATGAGCCATCTAGACCATCACCGAACCTGAGGCTGGGGTCACAAGAACTCCTAATTTGTAACCACGTCCGGCAAAATGGGTTCTGCAGCCCCCTCGCTTGTGATCTGTATCTGCAAGTGGGGGCAGGCTCCTGGGGCTGAGCCCTTAACCTGGGGGCTCTACACTGACTTGGCGTGATGTCAAAATTGAATTAAGTTGCAGAACACCCTGTTATTGTCCATAGAAAGTTAAAACAATCGGCTATGGGTGGAAAACAAAAACAAACAAACAAACAAAAAACAACCCCCCCCACACACACATTCGGTATCAGAAGTGTTGCACGTAGAGAAATAGGTTTGCTATCATCATCTAAATCAGGTCCAGCTGTCGCTGAGGGTCTCTGCATGTGAGGGTTTTAGGGTGCAGAGCTGTCTGCCTTTCCACCCCTCTCTCCCAGGCAGTAGGAGATGGGGTGACATCATCAAGACAGTAGACACTCCTGCTCGGGAGGAGGCTGGGGCGAACTGAGGTGTCCACTGGCCCTTCATAGCTGAAACCCTAACCCTGACCAAAAAGAAGTTTGGCTGCTCGGAGGGGCCTTTTCATCATGCGGCTCCGCTCTCTGCTCTGCAGATGGCCTATGGATCCCCCTGTCATCCACTCTGATACTGAAGCAGCCCCCCGGATGGTCCCAGGCGAGCCTGCTCTACACGAAAGCATTTCCTGGCCCCACAGAGCCCGCGGTGTTCTGCGGCGCCCTTTCATGTAGTTTCTGGAGCTGTCTAGTCTTTCTTTTCCCCACTCGGGGTGGAACCCGGGGCCTCCCTCACAACAGGCAAGTGCTCACCGTGAGACTCAGCCGGCGCTCTGTGAGGTCTTGAGCAAGCGTCTCACTCTTGACCTGGCAGACCCCTGACCTGTCCCTTACCCTGGTTACTCCTTGGATCTGATCTTTCTCCTGGAACTATTTCTTTGAAAAACTCCGCTTACCTGCAGAAACTGGAGGTGAACTATATTCTTTTCAACTCAGCAAGTCTGGGTTTGAAATACTCTAAATTTTACTTAGATATGAACAGCTTTTTTTTGGTTCTTTTTTTTTGGTCCTGTAGTTAGAGTAAGCCAGGTGGAACTTTCAGTAGTCCACCTGGGACACCTTCCTCAGATCTCCAAAGTCATTTTTACACATCTGTCATCTTATTGCAAGTAACACTTAACTGTCCTTTATACGGCATGTACGCTGGATTCTCTTCTCTGCAGACTTAAATACTAAATTTCTGAGCATGCTTTTCACTGCCTTTCTAGATTCCACAAATAACTTGATTTTAGCCTTTCTGACAAAGACTTGTGCCTGGCCTCAAAGTCGCTTTCACAAGTATCGGAGTCTGTTGAAGCCTTAGGACATCTAGTATTTCTCACGGTTCTGTGGCTGGCAGGCTTGTGTTATTTAAGCCCTTCTCATGTGAGGATGCACACGGCTACTCCTGATGCTGGCAGATTATCTTTCCACTAGAAGCCCCAGATGTGAGCTGAGGTGCGACGGGGCTTGGTCCAGGAAAGCTGGTTCCAGTCACACAGCTGGTACTGGGCTGGCTCTGCCCTGGAAGGAAGGTCACCCACGGTCATGGCCAAGGCACTGTGGTCTTCCCCTACTTGTACAGGTTTTGCATCTCAGGTGTTTTGTTTTGTACCTGGCATCCAAAAGGGAGCAGTCCAAGAAACAGAGGTGGCCCTCGAAGATCTCCTGCAGCTTCTGACTTAGAAGTCACACTGCATGGCTATCATTGTATTTTTCCAGTGAAATCAAGTCACAGAAGCAAATCACACTTAAGAGGTGTGAAAGGAGTATCTGCCTATAGACCGAGGTGGTGGTGGAACGTAGTCACCAGGGTCAACAGACCTGGGTCTTGATGGAGTCTTGCAGATGGTAAATATTGTTGAAATGATAAATGAATGAGAGAATGAGCGTTCTCATCCAGCTAGGAATATGGTTCTCTGTTTCTTTTTTTTTTTTTTTTTGCCATTTGAAAAAGCACTAATGTTTCAAGATGAATTTTAATTGTCCATTGAGAAATTCTTTTATCTACCAGAAAATGGCTTCCTTTTGGTTTTAACAACATTCTAATGCTCTTCTTGTCCAGTGTTGTACTTGGACAGTGTATTTACTTTGTGTCATCACTCAAACACAAGTAAGAAAAGGGCTGTATGTTATTCACATGTTTTTGTCCTGTGCTCATCCCAGTGTCTTTTATTATTAGTCCTTAATAACTAATTGTCAAATATTTGATTTTAAATCCCTGGAATTTAACCACAACTTCAATACAGGGTTAAACAGTTAGTGAAAGAACTTTGTTGATGGGAATTCCTAAATTTTAAAATAAAATTTTTATTTTAAATTACTTGTAGATATTCAGACATACTTTGAAGATGGCACAGAGAATTCTAATTTGACCGAAACCAGTTCCTCTGGTGTTAGCATTTTCTATTAGTAGGTTAGACTTATTGTGACTAAGAACCAGCACTGATGCCTAGTTCATTAGGGGGCCTCACCTCACTCAGACTAGTGCATTTTCATCTAGGATGCTGTTGCTGTTCCTGGGTCCCCCCTCACACATACTGCGTGCAGTGAATGCGTTCCTTCAGCCCCTCTTGGCCATGAATTTCTTAGACCATTCCTGTTTCGCGTGACTTTGCTGATACTGAGACATTCCGTTCAGGTGTTTTAGAGAGCATTTTCCATCTGGCTATGTTTGATGATTGTCTCATGGGGCTTTGGGTTTGGGGGATGAAGACCAAGGAGTTCCAGCACCTTTTGTCGTACCGTCCCAGGGACACACGTGAATGATGTGACTTATCACAGCTGATGCGAAGTTAGATCCACTGCCGGAGGTAGTAGCGTTTTTCAGGTGGAGTCACTAAAACATTTTTCACTCTGTTTACCATCCCCAGGGGGAGCAGTCACAGCCCTCAGCCTACTTACCCAGTGTGGACTTCCACTTCTGATCCTGCATCCAGTGTCTGCCTTGATTATTTTCAATTCAGTATTTTTTTCCACAGGAAGTTTGTCTTTTCTCTTCTGCTTATTCATTTAATAAATCACTTATTTATACCAGTTGGGATTCCTGGATATGCTATAACATGGGTTTAATTATTTTGTTCTGCAGATTGCTCCAGCTTTGAGCATGGAGAACACTTTCAAGTAAGCTTCTGTCTCCCTCTCTGTGGATTTTTGATCACTTCTGTTTTGGTTACATTTCTGTTGTTGCTGAGACAAAATACCTGACACTCAAAGTTAGGGGAAGAAAGGTTTACTTAGCTCATAGTTTGCAGAGGTTTCAGTCCACAATCAGCTGGCTCCAAGGCAGGGTGGCAGGCAGACAGGCAGAAGGCAGCAAGGTAAGCAAAAGGGGGATAAGCAAGGGGTGGCAAGCCTCTTTCTATTCCTTACATCTTATCCAGGCTGCCAGGCTTAGGGCAGTGCCAAACCAATCAGTGGACTGATATAGTAATCACATGCCCTTAATCCCAACATCACACACTCTAGATTCAGCCACCTCTGAAAAAGTCCCATCTATGACCGCATGAGGTTTTGGGGGACATTTAGACACGAACCATAACATTCTGCCCCTGGACCCCCAAAGACACACATCCCTTTATGCAAAAGGCATTTAGTCCATCTCTAAGAGTTGCCAAAGTCCTAATAATTTCAGCATTGCTGGAAAGTCCAAGTTCCAAGTATTCCCTGAGATTTAAGGCAAACTCTCAGCTGTGAGACCCAGTACTAATGAAAAGAATGTTAAACAGTTCCAATATACAATGGCACGAAATAAACATTTCCATTCCAAAAAATATAAAAAGGAATGGGACCAAAGCAATTCTGAGATCCAAACATTAAGTCCTGTAGTTCCATGCACAGAATCAGAGGTGATCTGTGGCGAAAACTGAACTCCTAAGGATTTAGGCAGCTCCGCCCCTACAGCACTTCCGGTGGTGGTAGCTCCCATGGTTTCTCTCTTGGGCTGGTTCTGCTACCTCCTTGCAGTTTTCCTCAGGTGATCCACGTTCCTGGTTTCTTCAAACTTCTGGGATCTCCAGTGCACCTTCGGCTTCACCTTCACAGCTTCACACACTGCCCTCTCAGGGGCACACTGCCTGGCCTCCCAGGCCTTCCTCTGAAATCTGGGTGGAAGTCTTCCTGACCCCACAACTCTTGCATTCTGCATGAACCTAAAGCCAGGGCCACGAGGATGACGCCAGGGTCTGCTGCCAGCTGGAGCAGAAACCAGGCTTCCTTCTTGCTTGTCTGTAGGGGTCATGTGCCTGTATCTCTGAGTGCTCTGAACCAAATCCTGAGGAGCAACTTCCCTAGACCACTGCCATTTTGGAACATGGTGCTCTGGGGCTTTCTTCTCAAAGCGAAGTCTTTCACCTTTGCAATTCTGAGGCTGCAAAGGCTGGAAGTCCTGCTAGTTCTTGTGATATCCTCAAGCTATTTTTTTCTGTTTTCTTCTGAAATATTTGGCTTTTGCTCACTAGTCCTTTCAGCAACCAGTTTGTCCTCTGTTCCATCTTTGCAGGCAGCAACTTTGCAACTTTACTAGAAATTCCTTTCTGGCCAAACTCATATTTTGAGTCATTTTGCTGGGATCTTTGATCTTGGTTTTGAACATAAATCTGGCTAAAAGCCCTCAACAATAGCCATGCCACCACCTCAACATTAGACTGCCTTGAATTATTAGTCCATAACCCTTGATCTCAGTCTCAGGCAAAGTCTTTGGACATGAGCAAAATGCAGACAAACTTCCTGCTAGCCCAAAACACACATGGTCTGGAGTCCAACCTCCAATGCGGTCCTCCTACCCAGCAGAAACCTCCTGAGCCTGGTCTGTACCGGCAACTTTTCTATCAGCATTCTGGTCTTCTGAGCTCTGATCAGAATCTCCCATGATGTACCTACAAAGGTTTTCCAGGGCTTCTCTTTCAGGTGACATTTTCAAATATTTGCTAACTTTTCCCCTTCCCATAAGCCAGCTCTAAAAGCTTCTAAACCACATAGTCAAGTGTAGTCACAGCATGACCCCACTTCTCTGGTACCAAATTCTGCCTTAATTACCTTTCTAGTGCCGGTGGTTTGCAAGAGAACAGATTTAATACAGGACATTCACAGGTTACAACATTCCCCATACGCCAAATGAAGGAAGAGTGCCGAATGTCTATCTACTCTGGAGACACAAAAGATCCAGTCAAGAGCTGGGAGCCCACGGCATGTCCCATGTACATCTGTGTCTGCAGATGATGGCCGAAGAAATCTTTACTGGAACCAGGATACGATGCTTGCAGCAGAGATGAAGACCAGAGCTCCCCTGAACCAACAGCAGCCATCCTCGACGATTGCAAGGCCCCGAGTTCCTTCTTCGAGGAGAACAGACAAGTCTCCTTTGGGAGAACAAGCTGCAGCAGAGCTTCTCCTGGGAAACAGCTGGCCACTATCTTCTGCTCCTGTTCTCTTTTATGTTGCATCGGCAACAATCTCCAGGTGGATCGCTTACACCCCAAACCGCACCAACTCAGTCCAGCTGGGCGTTCTGGCTCCCGTTGACCATATCAGTCCACCACAACTTCCTAGATTTTTAGTATTACAGGATGCTTCAGTTTCACGTTGTATGTTTTCTAACTGAGTCTTAAAATCAGACATTTCTCCAGGAAGACCTGGTTCTTTGTCTCAAAGACAAGCAAGAGGCCAAATCTAGTGCCAGATGTTGCTGCTGGATGTAGTTTTGAATTTAACTGTGTCCTTGAAAAAGGTATGTGGAAATGTACATCAACCGAAAATGTGGCCTTACTTATAAACAGGGTCTTGGCAGATGAAACCAAGTCAGAATCAGATCCTATCAAGTGAGGGTGGGCTCCAAAACAAGATGTCTGGTGTCTGCATCACAAGAGGCAAAGATAACGAGAACACCAGGCAAAGACAGAGATGCGTAGAGAGATGCCAGTCATGTGAACATGGAAGAAGAGAGTGGGGCCTTGTCCCATTAGCTAGGGAGCACCTGGAGCCATGGGAAGGAGAGTGGAAGTAAGAAAATGTGCTTTAGCTAGGCAT
Organism: Hystrix cristata; assembly: GCA_004026905.1. NCBI lineage: Eukaryota > Metazoa > Chordata > Mammalia > Rodentia > Hystricidae > Hystrix > Hystrix cristata. Next base: position 43,504 of record PVJO010015542.1, read on the forward strand.
GGCATGGCATGCATGCCACAATCCCAGCACTCTGGGAGGCTGAGGCAAGAAGATTGCTAATTCTAGCCCAGCTTTGGCAATTTAGTGGCTTAGAAGGATCCAGTCTCAAAACGAAAAATAGAGCTGGTTATATAACTCACACTAAGACCCTAGGTTCAATCCATAGTACAACTTCCCCAAAAAGGAAAGGAAAAAAAGAAAATCTATTTCCCCAGAACATGCAGGATGGGTGAATCTCTGAAAGACCTGAAAGATTTCTGCTGTTTTTAGCTACCCATTCTGTGGTCATTTGTGAGGGCAGCTGTAGGAAGTTAATACCAGAGGCAAAGCACAGTGTTTGTGAGACGGGGTGCTGGCACCAGGCAGCCTGAGCTCAGTCTTGCTCTCCCTTCCATGGCTCTGTGACTCTGAGCATGCTGAGTGATCCTGTGAACCCGGGTGAGGGCAGAAGCTTCCTCGTGAGATCGGTGTGAGGACCAAATCTGTCTGTTACACCAAAATTTCACAAAGCCTCATGTTGCCTGGACACAATATGTAACCCCTACAACTTAAAGTAGAATTTTAGTTTGGCTCATGGATTTTAGGGGATTCAATCCAGTGTCGGCTTCTCCTAAAGCAGGAAATTGTGATGGAAGGCTCTGGTGTAGGAGAGCTGCTCACATCATGGTGACCAGGAAGCTGAGACAGGAGGAAGCCAGAAGAGAGATACACCCTCCCAGGTCACTCATCTTGGCCCAGCTCTGACCAGGTTCCACCTGTAACACCATATCCAAATGTGATCCAGTCCTCTTCCACATACAGGAGATTTTGGGGGAGCATTTTAGATCTAAATCCTAACAGATGTCAAACACAGTGATAAAGATCTCCATGCACACATACCATGAGCCTCGGAACAGCAGCTCAGGGCTTGGTGCCTCCAGTCAGTGAGGTGCTGGGTATAGACGGCCCGAGAGAGGACACAGGCCACATCCAGCCTGTGCTCACGCTGAGCCTGAGAAGTGATGTTTGGTTTTTGGGTCACAGATATCTGCTGTACACCCAGTGTGATTGAAAACCATGGTGAATGTTTAAATTCTAAAAGAAATTTATTTCAGTAAAAGAGGCATTGTCATAAATCTCTTTCAAAATACTCCTGTTGTTTTGTCTAAACTTACCCCATTATTCTTGCCACTTTCTGAAGCAGTTCTGGAAGTCTTGTTTCATGAGTG
>PVJO010015543.1:0-44742 GCA_004026905.1 Hystrix cristata
TTCCCTGGACGGTGGTCTGAAGCAACATTATAAAGAAGCCACTAGTGCTGGCTTGGTGGGACCTGTGTCCTCAGGTTCCTTCTAGGACACGATGATGCCTCTCAGGGTCAGCCCTGCTCCCTGTGAGAGACTGTGTAGAATCAGATGCCTGGTGTGATCCCCATAAATCCCCAGGAATAGACTGGGGGCCAAGGCACTACAGAATTTGTAAAAAATATTTTTCAGTCAGATTATTCAAAATTATGACAATCAGACGTCGGTGGGGAAGAAAAATGGTGATAGGCTTAACAGAAACCACTTCAACGCCGCACGTCTTGATAATGTAATATCTCCACAACTGTTTCTGTTTAAAGCTAATAAAAGTAAACACAAGACATCCCCGTCCTTTCCTATCAAATTTATTACTTTGAGCGACAAAATGACAAAATGATTAGCAGTTAATAAGGCCTTGGCTTAAAAGATTGACTGACACTGTGTTACTCATTTAATTTCCGCTTCTCCCAGATTTTTTTTCCTCTTCCTTCCAGCATAAGGGAATTAATATTATCACATCAAAAGCAGGTCTCTAAATGGGGAGAAAAACCATTTAAAAGGACACAGGCTGTGATTATTCAAACTAGGTTATTTGCACCTTGTATATATAACAATATCATGGTACAACTTCATTCCCTCAAACTGCTGTCAGTCACTAATGGAAGAAATTTGCTTCCATTTTATCAGTGCCATTGTGCTGTGTGGGTCGTGGGGGAGGGGCGTGAAATGTGAAATCAGATAAGACGCAGTGATGGGAGCAGGCCCCACGTGACGGGCTGCTCTTGCCTAGGAGGCTCGGTATGTAAATACTCCTCCTCCTATCCTTTTCCTTTGGCTTCTTTCTGTTCTTTTGTTTTGGGACCATTTTCCACATTTTTAGGCCTGGTTTGGGGCATAATTATAAGATACTGCTTTGCTGTTTTATTCTGTTCCATTCAAAGCATCGGTAGGCAAACGATAGCAGAGCCGTTCTCATCCTTGAAGAACTGAGTGTGATTCCCAAGGTGTAGTTGGACCTGTGAGTGGAACTCAGTGACCAGTGCTTGGGCCAGCACCAGCCAGCGTCTGGCAGAATTACGGCTCCCTCTAACTGCAACCTTGTTGGAGCTTCCAGCACAAGCAGTTCACTTGTCAAATGTTTATTCTTCTTTCTTTAAAAGTGTAGGGGGTGTGGGCGGACTACTAGGCACAGGGGTGCCCTGTGTGTGGGCAAACTCTGCTCCCTCCGGCCTGAACCACAAGCCAGCAGTCACAGAGGTCGGGGGAGGGGAGCTTGGCTGCCAAAGTGCCAGGTGGATTAAATCAAGCGCTTCCCCAGGGAGGATGGGCAGCAAGCAATAAAATCATATCGGAACAGAGTGCCCCATGTCGACAGGTTTGAAGACAAGCCTTGTTAATGGGGGAACTGCAGAGTTGAATTAGTCCAGGCTCTGGTGCAGAGCGAAGTACATATTGTCCCAGCAGATAAATTTCCCCGCCTGCCCAGCACACTGGCCACTGACAGGACACCGCTGTGAGTAGTTCATTAAAATGTCCAAGGCATAGGAAATTTTAAAAATTTATAACGCTTCCTATGGATGGTGGGGTCAAGTTCAATGGGCTAGAAGAAAATACAATAGCACAGGAATTATTCATGGATTACTATTTCAACAAGTTGGTATTATTTTTTTAAAAATTAAGACAGTTGTACTATCTTCAGATTCAAAATTATAAATCACTCAAATAGATCAGAATTACGCCCTTGCCGGTGCAGATCTCTGTGCTGAACAAGGACCATAGTGATGGGTGGATGGGTACTGTCACCTTCTGAGCCCCAGACTGCACTGCCCTGTGGCTCGCCAGGGAGTAGGTGGCTCCCTGAGTCCCAGGTAGAGAAGGGCAGGCGGGGCTGTGGTTCAGTTGCATTTTAATGACAGCTGTTATCAGCTGAGCTGATATCACCCGGGCATTCCCCACAGGTGCTCTCCTCCGCGATGCTCCCCCTCCGCCTCATGCCGGCTTTCTGAGACCTGAACAATGAGTAGCTTTGCTTGTCCTGGCACCGGACGTGTGTCCCAAACGTCTCATTAGGATGCCAAACCTGGCTCTAGGGTCTCCTTGTCACTGCTGAGCATGGTACCACACGGGACCTCAACGGTCTGTACATCTTGAGTAGACAGAGCCGTAAGAAACCAGCAGTCAGAGCCATCGAGGAAAGAAAAGGCTTGAACCCCCAATGCCCTTCCCTCCGAGACCGTCTGTCCACCTCCCACCCACAGTCATGAGAGGCTTAAATCGGCCACTGTTTCTGTCAAAGTCAATCATTTCTGAGAAGTAATAATGCATTGTTTTCATCATGAAACTTCAAAGAAAATCACATTTATTCCTCATAAAATTATGGCTTCCAAGAAGAGAAACTCTGTTTTATTAAATATTGTCACACGCAGTTTCTTAATCAAGACTGACTTCCTTCCACATCGAGGCAGGTTTGACAGCGTGGTGCCTGTTACAGGATATGTACGAAAGGACCTTGTCCAAGAAGACCAAGACCTCGCTCTCAAAGCGGGAGACGTTGGAGGTTCCTTCCGCAATGAACTCCCGAATGTGAGAATTGTTGGCGCCTCTGTGTCTGACTGGTCCCAGGGGATTAGAGACAACCTTACTATACGCTACTGGAGCCCAGCGCTGATTTGTGACACCCGCATCTCAGAGCTCAGTGTGGGAGGGGAAAGCCGCTCCAGGGAGAGCAGGGCTCATCCAGAGACCCACAAGCACCAGAGGTTCCAACTGCAGGGCTATGACCTTGGCCAGGGCTCTGAGAAGCTGAATCAAGGAGACCCTGTGAAGGTCCTCTGGAGCTGGAAGCAGGAAGGATCACAGAAGCCGGGACTCAGCAGGATGGAAGCTGTGGAGCTGTGGCAGTTGGACACGAGCCCATGTATCACCTGGGGAGCTGAGGGGTGGCAACGGGAGTTGACCAGTGCATCGGGAAACAAGGGCAAGGCGGTAGCTGAGGGACTTCCGGATTCGACTGTGTGATGTTCGCTTTTAGATGAAACTATTGGGGCGTCACACACTGAATGGAGTTGCCCTGGGGATGGCAGCAGGAACAATGACCATGCAGCTGGGCAAGGAGGCCAGGCAGCTGGTGACTGTGGCGGGTTTCTAGCCCACCAGCTCACCCAGAAATGGAACTCGCTCTCTGCCTGCCATGGAGCTCAGTGCTCTACACAGCAGGAACCACCTGGATTCCTAGAACTGGGGTTGCCTTGTGCACACAGCTGGCTCTGCTGTGGAAGGGTTTCCTTACCATGCTTTGGAATCCAAGACACAATGGGAGAAGGGCATCAGGAGGGCTCATGTGGGAGAAGGTCGTAAGACCAACAGAATGGCCATCTGCAAACACCCAACCTGACCATGGTACCCTTGATAGATGGAGTCTGAGGAGAGGGTAGAACTTGGATGTAAACTAGTACAACCACTTTGCAAACAGTGTGGAGATTCCTCAAAAAACTAAAATTAGAAATTCCATTCCCAGCTATTCCTCTTCTAGGTATACTCCCAAAAGTGTTAAAGAGACCATATTACAGTGATCCACGCACACCCATGTTTATAACAGCACACTTCATAATAGCTAAATCTTTGAAGCAGCCTCTACGTCTATCAATAGATGAATAGAAGGTGTGGTATTTACACATAATGGAGAACTACTCTGCCATAAAGAAGGATACACTTTAGTTATTTGTAGGAAAATGGATATGTCTTGAGACCATAAGGTTAAGTAAAGTAAATCAGACACACAAGTTTAATATGTCATGGTTTCTCTTATGTAGGAAATTCTCTCTCTCCCTCGCTCTCTCTCTACGTGTGTGTGTGTGTATATATGTGTATATATATATATATACACATGTATATATATATGATAAATAGGAAGTAAAAAGAAGTTCAAATAATTCCCCAAATTACCTACATCAAAAGTTTCAAAAATATTTTCATATATATGCTAGTTTCCTTTATACTATTAGAGTCTCTTTGTTCACTGAAAAGAAAGTTTTGTGCTGTTGTGCTTGTTTCTTCTCTGTGTAACAGAATCTGTTTTGTCTGTGTCCTGTACTACGAGTAGCCTCTTTTAAGATTATGATGTAGTGTGTTAACCATTGTTGTTCTCTTATTATTTTATGAAATTTTATCTTTCCACTAAAAAACAAACTTGAGTCATTTGTGGGAATATAGATTTTACCTTGAGACCTTAATATTATGTAAAATAAATCAAATACACAAGTTTAAATATGGCATGCATGAGAAATCCAAAGTATAAATAAAGGACAAAGTAAATGATAGATAATAGGAAGTAGAAAGATACCTCTTTCTCATATAGGGAGAGTATCAAGAGATGGAGGGGGAGTAGGAAAAGAGGATGAGAAACGGAGTTAAGATGTGTTATGTGCATGCACCAACTCCACACAGGGATGTAAACATTATGTACTGCAAACATGAACTAATGAAAAGAACACTTGGAGGCTGGTGTGGCGATGCACATCTGTTATCCTAGCACTCCGAGAGGCTGAGGCAAGAAGACTGCAAGTTTGAGTCTGGCCTGGGCAACTTACTGATTTAGTGAGACCCCATCTCAAAATAAAAAACAAAAAATGCCTTACTGCAAAGGTCCTACGTTCAATTCCCAGTATTGCAAAAACAAAACAAAAGAAAAAAATTAAAACCCCAGAAAATGATCAAGGCCAGAGAGTAGAGGCTGAAACGCCGCCAATAACCCACCACCGCTCATAACAAACAACTGACTGGTCCCCCCTTAGCGACAGTGTTTAAGATAGTGTTAAAGTGAAATACGTTTGCACTTGCTTTGTCGATCTTGCAAGGAATCGGTGGCAGTGAGTCCGATACCAAATCGTGTATAGATAAGGCTGTGAGACACTGGCAGAGGGAGCGCACACCTCCAGGAGAGCTCGCAGCTGTTCCCAGGGTTCCTAGGGTCCTAGGCGTGCACCCTGGAGGCCACACAGGTCACCACTGCTTCACTCGTTCTAGTCTTGGTGACGGCTCAAGACACTAGGTAACCGTTGCAGAATGAGTGGGAAGTTCCTGCGGAATGATGTGTACATAATGAAGCCCACGGTGTGTGTTCAATATCACTGGAAACATGCCAAAACCATCACAGATGATGGTGACCTGGGTGGATTGACCAGCACTCAGCGCAAAGCTGTTGCTCAAGGATCGCTCTTCCTTTACTGAATTCCACTAGCATTTTCTTGCCCTTCCCATTAGCTAATTTGTTCCTGCCTATCTTTCTGTGAATGCAAATCAGCCCTCCTTCCTCCTTGCCTTCTCCCCTGGAGCCGCCGGGCCCGTCAGTCTTTTAACTTGTCACTCTGGTCCCTGGGTGCCCAGTCCGTTAAATGAATTAGCCATTGCTCTTCTGACTCTGCGCTCCTGCTGTCGGGGCTGGCATTTCCCACCCCCGTCTGCATCCGTTACCGGCGCGGTCCTCAGGCTGTAGGTCATCGGGGAGACGTGTTGCCCTTTCCCTGTTAGAGTTGTAGAGCGGCGCACCCCCTGCCAGGGATTTCTGTAGGATCACTGCCATTACGGTTGGCCGGTGGGAGTGCCCTGCAGTGTGGCCAGGGACTTGCCAAGAAGGCGTTCACACCCCTCTAGATTGTCACTGAACGAAGATCCCGTTTCCTAATCTCTGACTCCAGCGCAAGTGAAGAAATAGTTTTCAGTTTTAAATACTGAGTATTTCAGGTAAAAGTTAAATGTCCACCAAGTCGGACAGGACATTTATAACCAATTAGGAACATGCATTCTCATAACACGTGCACGGGGCGGGGCAAGCGAAATAAGAGCAGTGAAGATGGAGAGAAAGGGCCGGAATTCCCGACTCTGTTGCTGACTAATCCTCGGCAGGATCCAGCCCTTGAATTCTGTGACCCACAGACTCCACAGTGTTGATTTGAGTCCGGTTGTTTCTGCTTTCACCCCATGTGTGTCTTTCTGTGACCACAGGCCTGCCTTCCTCCGTGGGCACAGGCCGTAGAACAGTTTAACCCACAAGCCTTCTCGGGGGACTTTCGCTGTGTCTGCAGGAGCCCAGTGCACTGTGGTGTGTCACCGTGCATTTCACAGGTGACCATGTGTGGCCAGGAGGGCTAGACACGTGGCCCAGGGTTTGGGAGCCACAAGAGCTGAGGTGTGTGAGCTGTTTCCGGCAGCCCCGCTTACATCACCAAACACACCTGAGAGCGACTTGTCTGTGAAACAGAGGCCAGAATGCAGACACTCGGGGACCACAGCACTCTGGTTGGTCATTCTGGTCACCGACCAGAATGCAGGCAGGCTTGATGTAGCCCTATTGTTCTTATCGGTTCGCTGCCTGTAGCATGCATGACTTGGACCCAAACACTTTGATTTTCCTTTAGGTACCTGCAATTAAAATGTTTTTAATTTTTTATTGACTCACCAAGTTAATGTTTATTAATTGCCACTATATATCAGCTGGAAATACAGAACAGAGAGAAAATACGTATTTTAAATGTGTAACTGGTACTTAGTCTGTCGTGTAGTCTGGCCTGATGCAATGTCACACACATCACATGCGGTGGCTCCTCGTGGCTCTGCAGCTGGGGACCTGTCTCGCAGGTTGGAGGAGGCTGTCTTAGAGCAGCAGGTGGAGGAGGACCCAGGCAGATGGAGCCCTCTGAGGATGAGGAGGGGCGAGTGGGCAGACACAAGGAAAGGAAGTGCTTTGCTAGAGCGCGACCGGGGTGCGGGCTCGTGGACAATTACACTTTACAGTACTGGAGAAAACACAACTCTGTGAAGTCAGAAAGCCTCGGGGGTGCGAAGCGCTGAAGCTTAACCAAGTCATCCCAGGTCACTGGGCACGACTGCCCTGCTGGGTCAGGAGTGGGGCCGAGGACGCAAGACGGGATCTCCCCGTTGTAACAAGGAGCAGGGCTGCATACTGGCAGTGGTGGGGTCGCGGGGCTGGGCCAATGGGCCTGATGTGACCAGATATGCTTTCTGAAAAGATTTCTCTCAGGGCTCCAAAGGGGATCCCAGCAAAAATAGAGACAGGGCACGAACACACACACACAAGTATACACCACATATGTGTGCACATGGACAGAAACACATGCCCAGGCAAAAACACAGGTGCACATCCCTGTATGTACACACTTGTACAAGCCACATGCACACACAGGTGGATGCACATGCACATAGCACACATGTATGCACCCTTGGTCACACTCACACCACACACATGCATGTACACAATACATATATATGTACACATGTTCACATGTACATGCCACACATGTACTTGCCCTGCGCCATCTACACACACACTATGCATAAGAACATATGGGCTCACAGGCTACGCCACATGCACACACACGAATTGCATGCACATACATATGAACACACATGTCACTGCACATGTGCATATGTCTGCACACATGCACAAGCCAGTTGGGATGATGCGCAAGGAAAGCTGTCAGAAAGGCCTCATTGTTGCTGAGATTTTTGAGGAACGGGGTTCCAAAGTCCCTCCCCTGACAAGTGTCCACGAGAAAGCAGTGCAAGAAGAGAGGGGAGGGGGAGGGAGGAAACGGAGTCTGCTCCCTGGCACCCATTCGGGGTCTCACTCCTGCGGGAGGGGGACAATTTTTCTTCCTGACTCACCAACCCGAGAAACATCAAGTCTCTGCTAGGAAACAACTGCAAATGGTTTCTTTTTTGTCATTTTTGTCCACATGAAATTACCATCCAGCTTAAGATATTCAAAGGATATAAGCCTTAAAGTAATTTTTCTTTTTTTTTTGTGAAAGTAATAAACTCCTATAAATTGAAAGAAGGGTTGCCATCTCAACTCCCTCCTGGAATCGCTTGTGTAATGCCACTGTCCCATAATTGTACCTTGTTTTAAATTCATATGTATTCATTTCATAAAAATAGTCTATATTTTATACTGATAAATTTATCAATAGAAAAAAGATACCACAGAAAGATATAAAACATTACCTGCCAAAATAATGATTTATGCTGGTTTTGAAGCTTCCTCTCTATTATTCATGTGCATAAGACATTTTTTTTTCATTTTGACATTTAGTTCACATTATAGAAATGTGCTCCCATATGCCCATGTCTTCATTTGACTAGCAAGTGGGGGCAGACCGGGTGCCAGCAGTTGTGTCTGACACCTTCCGGCTGTGCACAGTGCTGTTGGGTCACTGCTGGACCACAGGGACAGATCAGGGATCAGCTTGACACAGGGGGACAGATCAGGGATCAGCTCGGCACACAGCGAGGACAGACTTCAGAGCACACAGGCAGAAGACAGCAGGGGGCACCCGCATGGACGGCGGGTGGGAAACGAGGTTGGCTTTTTGGTTGATGACCTGGGCGACGCTTATTGGAAAGAGTCACTTCAGCATGTCGCCGTGAACATGGACTTTGGGCACTAAGCAGTGTGAGCACTGGGAAATGGGCAGGGAGGAGACTCCAAGCATTTCCCTACCGCTTGTTTTCCTGCAGGGAGCTCCCAACAGTAGCGCTGTGCTCTGAGAGGTGGGAGGCGTGGAAACTATCAGGGTGATGGAGAGGCCGGAAGGGGTAGAGGGTGAAGGGCAGGTGAGCTGCTGGCCTGCAGACACTTGGAGGGGCAGGCGGAAGCCAGGCAGACCTGGCAAGCACATTCCTCCCCCATCCAACCCCAGGCCGGAGGCGCTTCCTGGCCGAAGCTGTGGCCCTTTTTTCCTCCATTATTTCAGGAATACTTCATTAGTTCCTGTAATCAAACCCACATAGATAAGACCTTACATACTTAATACAGTGTGTTACCCTTGGGAAAATGGAAAAAAATAAGTTTAACATTTCTAGGCCAGTATGCTTGTTAATTTCTGTACAAAGCCAACTTAACATGGCAAATCAGATCACTTTTGCCAGAGTTGCCACACAATTAAAGTTTCCAAAAATTCAAAATATATATGTGTATATACACATACTTCTATACCTATGTATTTATATCCAAAAACCAGTAATAAGAGTGTGTTACGCATCCATGGCAGCAACAGCTTTTCTGGGTTCTGCCGTCACCTCAACAAAATTATAGAGACATCCAACAATTTGCTGTTAGAAAAGTAGAACAAAAGAAAGCACAAAAACCCAGAAAACAAAAAGTTGTGTTAGTGTTGTGGCCCCAGGCACCATTGCTTTTCTAGAAAACGTCCTAGAATAACACCTTTAAAAAGACCCGTGATCCAGCATGGTGGCACCACGTGTTAATGAGCAGGTTCAAGATGCTCCGGACCCACCAAGGTTGCAAGTGGCAGAGTCCTCCATCTACAACCCTACAAGATGCAATGGAAGAGGCATCATGGCAGCCTGGATTCCACTTCTGTGGCTGCTCTGACTGCCCCATCTGCAACGGTGTCCACACTCCTGGGGGGAAGGTGACAGCAGTGTCATGGGGGTGCTTCGAGTCTTGGTCATCAGGAAAGAGACAGGCTGCCCCAGCCCTTGCTACCACCCCCTCTGCCTGGATCTTCTTTCCCCCAGGGTGGCAGGAGCCAGCATATGTCAGATGGCATCCTGCTTTGTGACTATTTTAGGGTATCCTAGGACCAGGAGATTGTAGCAAAACAGTCTTGTCCTTCCTGGTGGTCTCACTAGGGTGGTGTCCTGGGCCTGCGGTGGGGATACTGGTCCTCATGGGTCGCAGGCAAGCCCTCTGCTGGCTCCCTCCCCGGAGAGAGCTGGGGCCTGCTTCCGGATGCGGGGAGCAAGGGTCACATCCTTCCAGGAGGGGCTGCATTCAGAGCACCATCAGCTCTCCCAGGGTCTTTGCCTCTGTGGCACGGGGGATCGAACCCAGGGCCACACCCTGTGCTCCATCTCTGGCCCTACTTTATTTTTTATTTTGAGACAGGGTCTCCCAAAGTCATTAAGTTCCTCAGCAGTTTCTTTAATTTGGGATCCTCCTGCCTCAGCTTCCTAGAGTGCTGGGATTCGGGCAATGTCACCACACACAGGTTCTCCCCATGTTGCTGTACTTGTCTTCTTAATAGCTGTCCCACATACGTCTGCTCCACGTGTGCTCTGGTATGCCTGTATCTTTAGTCATAATGTCACCTGGTGAACAAAGGGCGAGGTCCTGGCCCCCTGGACCAGGCACATGTCCTGAGTTGTTGAGGGCAGGGGTGCTGTTTATTTGCAGAGTTCGTTCCTTTACAGTCTCATGCTCAGCATAGTCGTCCCCGCCTCCTCCTCGCCATCTCCACCTCCACATTCGCACCCTGACTTCTGTTTAATCTACAAAAGGTGCCCACATACTGACCAGGCTTCTTCCGGTAACACTTAAGCCCAGTGGTGCAGCGACGTTTGGTGGCCTAAATCCCTGTCCCACCTGTAAGAGGCCCGTGCCAAGCTGGGACCTTGTTAGGCTCAAGACCTCTCCCAGACTCAAGCTCATGTGTGGCACATGGTTGCCGTGCAAGAATGGGATCCACTCAGTGCTGTTGAGACACACTCTGTGCCTCTAGAGTTGCCTCTAGAGTTTGAATCACACTGGGCCTATCAACAGCCGAATGCAGCCACAGGCCTGAGGGACATGACGCCCGCTCCTCCTTCAGAGCATGGGTGGAGGCTGTAGGACTCCCAGGCGCACAAGGGCCTGGGCCACCTCGCATCCTGTGGGTGCCTGAGGTGCAGCCTGCACGCTGGGACAGTGGTTCTACAGGCTGTTCCTAAGTCAGGTCCTCAGGGTGCTGCTGGCCTGTGTCCTGTGCAGAGACTCAGGGTCAGAGGTGACCGGCATGGGGTAATGGGACGACACTAGTGATTCTTATAACTACAAGTCCAGGCAGAACCTCTAAAATTACAGTTAAAGACAATACAAATTACTCAGTTTTGGCCAAAACATACAGAAAATATAGATGAGATTGTTGCCCAGATTCTCAGCTTTCTCTGCCCTCATGGAGCCCTTTAATTATTCTCCCGCTCTGTGGATACTCTGAGCATTTGTTTCAACAGCTGCCTGTGTGCCAGGAGACACACCCAGCCCCCTTCCTGCCACTTCTCATGTCTAACTTGCATTCGCCCATTGGGAGTCTCCATGTCAGCTGACATCTGTGTTGAGGTATGTGCTAGCAATGCACTTGATTCCATGTCATCTTAGTCGGGCTACAGAAAACAGTCATTGAACCAAACCTCAGTCATCTGAACCTCAGTTTAGTCATCTAAACTCCAGTTTAGAAGTTGCCTTTAGGTCTTTGCAGATGGCCAGCCTCTGCCACCTGCTGATGATAAGGACAAGAGATTGCACTTAACTGTGTGGGTAGGCTCAGCCAGTCAGCTGAAGAATTTAAAAGGGAAACTCGAGGGGCTGTGCTGCTGTTGCGTGGTGGAACCCTTTCTGAGCAGGTGTGAAATCCTAAGGCCCTGGGTTCAATCCTCAGTACCACAACATAAAAATGGATTCGTGTACAGAGAGGAAGACAGACAATAGAAAGATAGATACATAGCTAGATGGATGAGAGAGAGCCAGAGAGAGGGATGGGTGTGGAGACACAGAGGTAGACAGATGACGGATAGACAGATGATAGGTAGATAAGTACGAATAGATTCATACAATCTGAACTCTGCAAACCCAGTATCTATCCCTGGAACTCGCTGAGTTTTGTGCCAGTGTGGAGACAGCCACTCTAGTATGCATCTAATATTATTTCTGTTTTCTCCTTTTTAATGACAAGAAGTACTTCCAAACTAAGTTTATACACCCAGGTGGATCCCAAACCTCTGCGGCCGCCGTGCTACAGACGATGACACAACTTACTAATACCTCTCTCACTCCAGCTCTGGGCCCGGGGAGGGGCCGGCCTCGGCCGGTGCAGGTTCGAAACCTTTGAATAGAGATGTATGAATGCTCAGTGCTGTAATACTCAAACACCTTTTGGCCATGAGTTTGTAAACCTGTTTTCAGTGTGATCTGATAGTTGACTCTTTGAAGGAAATGTGTAAATAACAAATTGACGAGGCATAGATGTTTATCTTTTGTCTTGACATAGGCAAAGCAATATTTTTAAAGCAATAGAAGGCCAGACTCAAAGTTGAGCTATAAAAAGCGTATGATATTTGAGAAAAGATGCCAACATAGTGGGTGACCATACAGTGACACCAACAGAGGGCTGCTGGTGATTTTTGACTGTCGGACCGTCTCACCACACAACCGACCACAGACCCTGTCGGTGATCAGACACTGCATCTTCTAGCTGGCTCGCCTCAAGCCAGGGGAGGGTGAAGAGCCCGCTCGGCCACCGGAAAGCCTGGAGAAAAGGAATCCGGCTCTCAGATCTCTCGGAAGCAGGACGCAAAGGGAACCTCCAGCCCTGCAGGAACTGTGAGGGAGTGGAGTCCCCTCCGTGGGTGTGCAGCCGCACCTCTCGGGCTCATACCACGCCACAGAGGTGGTCCAGGAGTAGAAAGCCAGCCATCCAGGGGAGCTACTCTGTCTTTGCACCACGGAGTCTGAGCCCAGGGCCTCCTAGAACCAGAGGAGCCGGGGAGCCGGGGGGTGTCTCCTTGAGCCTACCCCGATGACGGCAAGTGTAAGTGTGATTGCAAAGTACATCGTGCAGCACATTTTTAAAAATCACGGTAAGAACCGTATTACCATCAACTAACCTCAACCACCTCCCCCCACTTCAAATGCACTTATCCCATTGTTCTTGCCAGTTTCTGAAGTCCTCTTTCTGAAGTGTCTTTAGTTACACTGCTGTGGCTGTCTTGATGTCCTGAACTGATCTAAAACACTTACCTTTCCTGGCATTTGGACTTTGGGGAAGAGCCGGAAGTCACACAGTGCCAGATCCAGTGAATAAGGTGGGTGAGGACGCAGCGTCATGGTGTACGAGCCGGTCTCCTGTCGGATGGCGCTCGGCAGCACTATACTCTGTGTTTTTGATCATACCTCCCAAAGACACTCTTGAACTGCTTCAGAAAGGAGCAGGAATGATGGGACAAACAAGTTTAAAGCAAGGCGGAGGATAATTGGGGGCATTTGTGGTAATGTGTCTTTTACTATATTTTTAAAAAACTTACATTTTATTCTATTTTTGGATGTCCCCTGATAAGCTCTGGTGTATAATTCACACCCCTGGTCTTGCTGGTAGACTTTTGCTGGACATCTGAGCTGGAGGTAAGTAGCAGAGAGGAATACAGCTCTTCGGGGCTCCCATGCGACCCATTCCCACCCTCTTCCTGGCTGGAAGACACCCACACTCACCCTGGAGGCAGAGTGGAGGCAGGCAACCAGGGCTGTGCACAGAGAGCAGGCCAGCTTCAGAGCGGGGCAGATTCAGTGTGGCACGTCTCTGCAAGCGTGACTTCTTTCATCTTTACAACGACTTCTGTTGTCCAAGGTGGCTTGCATTCCGTACCGTTGGTTGGTGTGGACCTCGCTATCTGGACAGTGGCGCCAGATGCATGAGGCAGGCATGGGGCAGCAGCCGGCCCTGCTGGGTCCTGAGCGCCGTGCACTGGGCCACCCAGCATCTCCTGCGCCAGCCACACACCCCGCTGCCAGCAGCTCTCTGGTCACTCGTTCCTCCGGCCTACAGCTCTTGGGAGGACATGCTCATTTTAAATATTTTGGTAAACAGCTTTTTTATTTTCTTTTTGTCCCTGTTTATCCTCCAACTTTCTTTTAAAGTCAAGTTTAGATTTTAGACAGAGGTATCTGCAAAGCCTTTGTGAATATTTTCAGATCAAATGGCTTTTCAAAGATTTCACTGGTAGGAAACACTAGCACTGTGGGGGCCGAGCAGAGGGCCCGGGTGCATGTTGCCTGCAGAGTTGCCCTGACTGGTTAAACTCACTTTGAAGACCGTGTTTAGGGCTTGACACACCTCATCTTCACAGATGGCCAGACTGGTGGAGTGGCAGTAGACGGACACAAGCTATCCTGTCCCTAAAACTCTCGATGCAGTGGCTGAGAGTGGCCTGGATCTCTTTGGACTGCTTCTTTTCCACACTGGACTGTCAGAGGCTGCAGGTGGTGGCCTCTCCTGCCTGGGCACCCAGGTCTCTGATGC
The DNA here is from genome assembly GCA_004026905.1 of Hystrix cristata. Taxonomy (NCBI): domain Eukaryota; kingdom Metazoa; phylum Chordata; class Mammalia; order Rodentia; family Hystricidae; genus Hystrix; species Hystrix cristata. The sequence continues at coordinate 14,124 of PVJO010015543.1, forward strand.
CAGCCTGCTACTACTTTCAGTCATTAACAGCAGCTGGTCTGGCCACCAGCCATGGAGATAACCATCATGGACAAGAACAGACGGGGATGTCCACACTAACCGAGGGGCCCAAGTGAGCTCCTGGTGGTGACCTGAATCTTTTGTTCCAGGAACGGCAAAGAGGAGTAAGACTGTGGGTGGCCCCAAGGCAGAAAGCTCTGAGTGTCCAACTCTGTGCAAAATTCTTTATCTAAAGAATGTACCCAAGACAACGCAGAGACATGATGCTGACCTTCTGTCTGCTCTTCTCACGGTTCTGGAGTTTCATTAACAGGTTTTTCTGCTGTTAACAAATAAAACAGCACTCATTAGAAGAAAAGGCTACTTGGTTCGGGGCACAGATCCCAAGAAGCAGTAGAATCCCGCCTGGCTTTGACCCTAGCCCAGGATGATGGATCGAAGCCAAGAGTGAAGGTAAATGAAATTCAATACGCAAGCAGCCATTTCCCCCAAGAAAACATGGCATCGCGCCTCCTGGGTGCCAGGCTGGGGCTCCCATGTTGCATGCCTCCGCCCTCCAGAACTGTGTCAGAAAGGGAGAGTGTCCTGCATTTTAGGGAGATTTCCGCTGAGACACCTAGAAGGTAAAAGAGAGAAAAAAAATCTACACAACAGAGATACACATCCATCAATCTGAAGAAATTCTTTCTAAATCAGAAAGGGGTTGTTTCTACACAACTTTGACAAAGATTTCCAGGTGCACATCTTTCTGAAAAGGTTTTGTTGCTTTCATTCAGAATTTCCTGCTTTTATTCCAGAAGGGCAAAAAAAGAGAGAGGAAGAATCCAAGCGGTTTTCATTCCTGACCCACACTTCAGGTTGAATGTTGCTTCTTTAAATAGAGAGACGAAAGAAAAGAAAGACTGCTTCGCTCCCTTCCCCTCTCTCCCTCCAGTGGTCACCTCTCCAAAGGTCCCTGTCCCCTCCTTGTCCCTGCTGCACTCTCCTGTCCCCAGGGGCCATCTCGGCATTCCTGCCACCAACGGGTCACCTCTCTGCCACGCTCTCTCCTGAGCCCTGCCCTCCAGGGTGAAGAAGAAATTCAGAGCTGTTGCAAGACGATAGGGGTAGTGGATAAAAAAGAAGAAGAAAAAAAATTAAGTGACAGCAACAACAACAAAATAAAAGGTGAGGTGGGTGTGGGAGAAAATGGTTCCTGAAGAATGTGGAGAAGATAAATAGGGCCGATACTCCGTTTCATTGTCAGGAGCACTCTGGGGTCATTTGAAGCTCTTATTTATGCTCTGTAAGTAGAACAATGCTGGAGAAGAAATGATTAAATACCCGCTCTGTGAGCAGCAGACGTCTCATTGTGGCGGTGGGCTCACCACTGGGTGGTTTTGATAAAGGCAATATGAGTTGATAACTGATAGAGTTTGCCAGAGAGTCATCTGGGGCTGCTGACAGCTCCAGCGCTTTAATAAAATCATTAGAATGTAAATGTTTTTATTGCGGAATAAAGAGCCTCCAGCCAAGTTGACGCTGTCTCCCTCCGCTGAATGGGAGTGCCGATTAGCATTCAAATGATAGCACGATAGGCTGGTTATCTTTATTAAAATTTTTCAAATCGAGTCTTCATTTTGCATGATTGAGTTTTAAACAAATGCAATATGCAGTCGGCGGGCGAGCTGGCCGGAACACTCCTGAAATAATTAAAGTGTTCCTTTTATTTTTTTTAAACATGTGTTTCATAAGAAATGAATTGGATTTGCTATTTTAATATGACAATATCTAGTTAGCTTTGCATAAAAACAGGGATGTTATAGAATAATTATTGAAAGTGTACAGCTTTTAAACATATGTTTCATAAAGCTGAATTCAATTTTCTGAAATACAACAACGCCTGTCACTCGGTGAAGTGCGGGATCCAGAGAGAGTTCGGCTATCCAGATCTGCGAGCCCAGGTCTCCCTTCTGGATGGCTGCTCCGGGTCGCCGACGTGATGTGCGAAGGAACCCTCCTCTCCTCAAGTGTGCTCCCCCATCCCGACTGATGGCCGATAGGACTCACTACTGTCCTTCAGGTCGGCGGGTTGCCACAGCGACATTAATTACCCAGGAGAAACTAACAGCTAAGCAAGTCTTGGGTGGATCTGAACAAAACCCCGCTGTCTCCAAGTAGAAAGAGCTCATTTAACGGAGACCGGGAAGGTCCATTCAGCTTTATGTCTCCATCCATCTTCCCTGGGTAGCCATGCTTGTTTGCAAACCAACCATTCTTAAACATCGTGTTGTGTTACACACAATAAACCATTGTTAGCCAGGCAGTCATGGTGGTTCTTAGTTATAAGAAGTTGAGGAAGTCAATAAAAGAAGTGCTCCTTAAAAAGATGCCCCTGGAAAAACTGGGTGTTGATTCCCAGAAGAGACAGCTGGCTTGCCCGAAGGGGAGCCTTTGGGAGAGATCCATGGTGGTGTGTGAGTGCCTTCCTTCCCTCTGCTGGAGCTGCTTCCTCTATCCATCCATTTTGCTGAGATAAAAAAAGATTTTGAGGAAAGATGACGATGTGTGTGTCAACCTATATTACCATGTCAGCAGACTCTGAATTCAGTAATAATATCTCTCGACCAGAGTATAAATTATCAGTCAGATGGGTTTAATTGACAAGCAAACACTTTCTGGTTAGTTGGAGTCATAGAGACATCAATGTATATGCAAGAAGTTGAATTTAGAAGATTTTACTATGTCCTGAATAAGCTTATATACAATTGCTTAATGTTTCTAAATAATAAGTTCAGTTGCAGATTCTGAATCACTTCAGTCTCCTCTGGACATGAAGTAGAATGTTGAGCATTTAGAGCAAATCAAGCCATATGTATTTCCAATGAAGCCAACATAATACAGAAGTGGCACTGGTGGTCAACAGGATTTTCCTAGAAGGCATTCAGAAAGCTGGGTGCCGGGAGCTGTCGTTATTAGAGAAGTGTTTGGTATCCACGGATGGGCAGTTTGCGTGCTCACAGAAACCCTCCACAATCCGCTTTCAAGAACAGCAGGCTTGGGACCTTGGGAATCCAAGCCGGAGAGATAAGCAAGGCCCAGAGGGTGATAAGGATGCACAGAGGAGACTGAATATAGAAGGTGCTTTGAGATAGCCCACTCCAAGGGGGCATGATGCATTAGCAACTTGAACTTACAGCAAGAAACAAAAATATGATCTGAAAAAGTATAAATTTGGTCTAACTGCTGAATGTTTGACTGGGGGAGCGGGCATGGGCGTGGAAATTGCAACTGCATCTTTTCAGAAAGGGCTGCGCTGGGGGTTTGAAGCAGACCCATTATGGATCCGCCAAGATCCTCACCCCTCAACACTGATATTCTCAGACCCAGGGCTTTAGGGTAGGACAGGGACACAGTCCTGCACAGGGGTGATGAGACCAGCCACCAACCCAGCACGCCCTTGCTCACCCACCTGACCACTCCCTTCCGGGATGCCGTAGGAGCAAGCGGCTCCTGCCCTCGCCCTCCACACAGATGTCCCTGGCTCCCTTCTTTGATACTCTCAGCTTCCATGTGGGCCTGCTGTGGCAGCAAGTGACTCCCAGTGGAACTGGCTCCAGAGGTCTTTGGCTGATGGTCATTGGTGAGAATCCTGTTTTAGGAATCTTAATGCATCCTATTTTCTAGGAATTTGGAGTGAGAGAAAATTTGCAAATGAACCGGAATTCCTAGCTAAGCATGGTGGCCCATGCCTATAGTCCCAGCAATCTAGGAGGCCGAAGCAGGAGATTTGCAAGTCTGAACCCAGGCTGGCCTACTTAGTGACTCGGTAGGACTCTGTCTCCAAATAAAAGATAAAAATCCTTGAGGTGATAGCTCAGAATAAAGGCCCCGAGTTCAGTTTGTGGTACCACACAAAGTAAGTCCTCTCCCGATTCAGTTACCCTTGGGCTCAGCGCCATCATGCCAGCAGCCCCTGGCTGTGAGCACCTCCCACAGTCTGCAGCCTTCACCCAGAGCTGCAGTAGGAGTCACTTCTCCGCATCGACAGAGCACTGTGGAGTTATGCTGGGGCCCCTTTAGGGACTTAGACTCTGATCTAGAGTTTATAAAAGTTATCCAGGGAACGCAAGCAGACGGCCCTGGCTGCCAGCAGGACACAGGAGTCCTGAAGAGAGGGGAAGCCCCTGCAGCCGAGGGCGTAAAGTCACCACTACCTGGGGACAGGCGGTGAGAAATGGAAGCCCGGGCAGCAGGGCAAGAGTCTGCCTGCTGGGCACAGCAGGCCCCTCCCGGCCTGGCTCACCAGCCCTGATCTCAAACATCTACTTCTGCTTTCTAATTCTTCTGACAGGTTCTTCTTCTCTTTATTTTACATTCTTTGACCAATTGAACATTTGAAATCTTTTTCTTAGTGCACATTAATTGTACCACTAGTGGGTTTCTAATCAGTTGAATTTGATCTGACTGTGCTTGAGGAGCTGAGTTTGAAGACCGGTTTGATGGACATTGGTGCCTCTTACTAGCTCATGTTTCAGTGGGGGGTTTTAATTACAGCGGCTATGTCACAATTTACTTTAGAATAGTGGCTGTTTTATTATTTTTTTTTCTGTCTTTATATCAGAGATTTAATTTTTTTGAAGAACCACAAAGAAGTGAATGAACATATCAAGAAATATCTTCCTTGTTCTTGTTTGCATCAAAATTTTGCGTTTGCTCTGCTTTAACTTCCTTGTCCTGTGAATGGGGGATAATAGTCACTCCCAATTCAGATTCCCTTTTTCAGTTTTCTGAAATTGCACTACCTTAAATTGTTTGCTTTTGGACTAGAGCTAAATCAAGATGAAAATATTTGCTTGCCTGAACAATGAAGCAAAAGACAACTGGCTCTTCACGGCTGATTGCTGACTACATTCATAAACTGGGGTGTGTGAGTGATTACATCAACTCTATCCACCTAGTCAGAGAAAACATAGGAAGGAAACGGAGAAGGTGACACTCAGACCCCGATACCTCTTCGCCCATAGCAAGGTGGATGTAGGGCTTCGGACTGTCTTCCTCCTGCAGAACCAAAGGATCACAACTTACTGTCTGATCAGGTCATCCCCGATCGCTCCTACAGCAGTGAGTCAAGGGACAACATTGTAGGCTAGCGAGACTCTCACACCTGGGGAGGGTTCTGAGCGTGCCCAGCGCCTCCCTCAGAAGGTGCCAGAGCAATTGTCTTCGGGTCCCTGGCTTGGGATGGAAAGACACCTCAGTTTAGACATTATAATGGTGTTCATATGAACTCCAAATGTCGTCTGTGCCATCTTGCTTCTGAGCTGATGCTGGTGATTTTGTGCTGCCATCTTGGTCTGAGAATGGATGAGGTGGAAAGCCATGGGAGTGTGCACACCGGCCTTGGCAGGTAGAAATGGGCCTCGGGAGAGTGCATACCGGCCTTGGCAGGTAGAAATGGGCCTCGGGAGAGTGCATACCAGCCTTGGCAGGTAGAAATGGGCCTCGGGAGATGTCATGCACTTCCTCATGCCAAGAAAGGACAACCCATGGCTCAGGGATGCCTCATTTTATCTACTTTTTGTTTTCCCGTTAGCACAAAATTCCCACGTGTCTGAGTTTTAAATCAGGAGTCTAGTTGTGTGTACAGTGCTTTGTCCTGAGCCGTTTCTGAGTCTCGTAAGTCATCCTCCAATAACAAAAGTTCATTTATCCTGCCTATACACAGTGCCAGCTCCAAAGGAGTATCAGCTTTCCCACAATGATGTTGTGGAACACTGGCCATCTTCAAGTCACAGCACCAAACACACTGTCGGGGGAAGGGGAAGGATGACTTTTCCTCTTCAGCAGCTGGGCTTAGGGAAGAAGACAGGCATGAAATTTGTGGGTAGATTCATTTCCACAATGGCAAGAACACCAATTGTATAATCCAGTTTCAACAAGGGATTTCTCTTTATCTTAATAGCGAGTGAAATGGGTGGACCTCAAATTTCATTTTCGTTTGGAAACAGACCCGACATTTCAGAGATGTTTATTCCTAACTCAGCCAAGTATATAAGCCTCTCCAGGCTCTGAAATCTTCCTGTTACTGGCACCAAAACAAATTTTTTGGTCAGATTTCTAATCTTTCCATTTCAGGACCAGCCTCTCTCTGGATCCCACAATAACTTAGCATGTAACCCAGACCAGAAGAAAAGAAAAAAGTAACAAGCCAGCAAGACTTTATATCTGCACTTCAGATAAAGCTCAAGGAAGTTCTACCTGTCCCCAAACCAGGCATCTCTTCCAGCAGAGTCGAGGAAGCCTTCTCCTAATTTCTGTATGCTTTGATTTCAAACACGAGGACAAACATGTGTCCCCACATGGCTGGATTCTTCAGATGAAGGAAGCTTAAGAATAGTGAGGATTTCTAATATTCAGTCGCCCTCTACACTACATTTACGTACGGTTTGCAAAGTATTTCTTCAACCATTGCAGCCTTTCCTAACTCAGCTTATTAGTTACCTTTCTGGAGCCAATAGTTGGAAGAGAGCAGATTTAATACAGGACAAGTACAAGTTACAACATTCACCCATAAGCCAAATGCAGGGAGGGAGCTGAATATCTATCTATACACTGGAGACCTGAAAATCCAGTCAAGGGCTGGGAGCCCACAGCACTGTCCCATGTACATCCCTGTCTGCAGACGACGACTGAAGAAATCTATACTGGAACCAGAATACAATACTCACAGCAGAGATGAAGACCAGAGCTCCCTGGAAGCGAACAGCAGCCATCCTCGACGACAGCAAGGCCCCGAGCACCTTCCGTGACAAGAATGGTTGAGTTCTCTTCTGGAGAACCAGCCGTAACAGAGCTTCTCCTGGGAAACAGCCCGCCAACATCTTTTCCTCCCATTTTCTCCTTTGTGTCATTTTGGTAACAATCCTCGGGAGGCTCTTCTACGCCCAGAACCACACCAACTCAGTCCAGCTGGACGTTTCTGCTCAAGTTGACCACGTCAGCCCACCACACTCAGGAAACAAGAGCAGCCTGGCCTCTCTCTGTGTCCTGCACCCCCCTCAGGTAGAAAAGAATATTTCAGATTGTGTCCAAATGTCAGTCACACCCACAGCAGTTTAGATTAGTGTAGTTTAGTTTCATTTTCGCTTAGTATAGTTTTCCATACTTGGGCTTAATTTTCACAGTGCTTTTAAGTCTTTGCTGACTTCACTGTATCCGAAGATGTGCAAGTGTTGACAGTGCAAAGCTGGATAAGCAGAGCTCAAGGTCATGTAATTGGAAATAGCGAGGAAACCAGCATGTTGCACAAGGGCCTAGATAAGTCAGTGAGTGACAGAGGCGAATTCCAGCAGGGAGGTGGGACTCCATCACCGGGCTGTGGTCAGAGCCGTCCATGGGACAAGGGCAGGGGGGCAGCCCATGAGACTGCTGCCAGCCAGCTCTGGGCCTGAGTCTCATCTGCAGGGGACTCACGGGATGGCCCTGGAGAGACCACAAGCACTTGGGCTCCTTCCTTTCTGCCCCATGTCTGTGTGGCCAAGGAGCAGGTGCAACAGCTCACTCATGCTGGGAGCTGCCCAGGGAAGCCCACTGGGTCTCCCAAGTGAGAAGCAGGATATACATGTGTGAGGAGGAGGAGGAGAAGGCTGGTTCCAGGGTTCGGGCACCAGTCCACTCCCTATTTGAGACTAATGCATCTAGGAAGCAGCTTTAAGTCTTCCTGGTCACCCTGGACTTGCAAAAGCAAAACAAAGTCAAAACAAAAGCACAGACGTAGGAAGAATTTGTGATTCATCTGTTTTCAAGAAGGGGTTTCTGCCAACGTGGAGAGGTTGTGGTTTTAGTTTGGGCAATATAAATGGATTTGGTTAGGTATTTTTTAGACTGTCAGCCAACAAATTTTTCTTGACATCTCCTTCTATGTGCTGGTCACCAAACTGGAGAAATGAAGGGGAATAAAGATGAATTAAATAACACTTCTGTCCTCAAGAAACAAAGACGGGGCCATGGAAAAGGGCACGTGCAAGACAGTGTCTTAGAGGCACAGGGTCCTGGGCGGCAAAAGGGGGATTCAGGCCCGAGGGACCCAGCTCCCTGGGGGACAGAGGGTCACTTGGGGATTCTGTTTATTGCCCTCTAAGATACTACATGTAAGTCACAGAAGTGAATCCCTGTGACACTGATGACCACCCAAATACCACTGGTCACATACTTGGTCATATTTGCTTTAGATCGGCCTTTAATTGTGGTAAAATGCACACACCATGCTTTAACCACATGGACCATTTAAAAAATGTGTTCATGGTATTAAGTATGCTCACCTGGTTTTGCTGACACCACCAACATTTTTTTATCTTACAAATTTCAAAGTCTAGACCCATCCCTTTCCCCAGACCTGGCTCCGCCAGGTCTCTTTCTGTCTCTAGACTCCAATGACCTGAGAGAAGGGAGTCACCCGATGTGAGTCCTGTAGGACTGGCTTGTTTCAGATGGTACAATGCCCCCAGGATTCAGAATGCTGTAGCATGTGTCAGAATGCCTTCCTTTTGAAGTGTGAGTAATATTCCAATGCTTGAACATGCTACACTTTTCATGGACCATGGATCCCTCCACCTTTCAATTATTGTGAATGACCCTGCTGTAAACACAGGTGTGGCTGCTGGGGTTTGTTCCTGCTCCATCCAGACACCCGGAAAACAACACTATTCTGGTGGAATCACTATCTTCCTCAAACACGTCAGGGATACTGTCAATTTATGTGTGTTCCTGTAACTCCTTGCAATATTTTGTGCTTTAAAATTAGCCTAAAAATTGTACTATTTTGTTTGAAAAAAAAATTCAGTAAGCATACTTGTATTCTTAAAAACATAAGCAAGCAAAAGAGAAAAGAAAACCAGTATTGTAGCAGAATCTGGTTGAGAACTGAGGTGTGATTCCTGCTAATTCTGCCAGTAACTATTGCTTTTTGATTTTCCTTCTCTTCAATCATCTCATTCAGTAGTAGAGAAAAGATGAACTTACAATGACTTGTAAAATACATTTTCCAAAAAATGTGGGTTTTTTGGAGGTGTGAGCTTCATGCTGGGGACAAGTCCTTTAGAGGAAGGGTGTTAGGTAGCAGGGAGTAGGAACACCAGCACCCTGTTTTAATGAATGTGCCCCTAGCTGTAATTACAAACTGAAATACCTCACACGCGACCCTCCCTGGTGGCTGGGGACAGAGGTGGTGTCTGTGCACTCAGTGGGGGCCATCTTGGCTAAGCCCGCTGCGTCCAACATGTGGTTCTACGGTCAACCTGGCCATGGCCATCCAGTGGCAGGCAGGAAGTAGCTGACTGTGCACTCCTTGTTGGGCCTGGTGGAGTAGGAGGTGGAGGCATCCCACCCCTTGCAGTGCAGCTATGCCCTGGGAGAAGGGAAGAGTGGAGGCAGCACCCATCCAGGGAAGGCCACCTCCTGAACTCCTCTCCACCCTGCCCACCACTCTTAGGGAAGGTGCTGGGAAAAGCCTTGCTCCTACACAGGTGAGCAACTCTCACACTCCTAGAAGTTGGGAATGGGGAGGCTTCCAGTGCTTTGTGATGCTGGTGTTTGCCATGTTGTCCAAGGAAGATTAGGTATCTCCAGAACGCTGGAGGATATCCCATGGCTACCTGGAGGGTATTCCATGAGTATCTGGAGTGTATCCCATGCACGTTGGAGGATATCCCATTCTCTCTTTTGCTTCTCCCTCCCTGACTGACTTTTGCCAGTTTCCATTGTCCTTAACTTTCATTGTCATTCTGCTTTTCTTTTTCCTTGCCATCTCGTATGTTCCTCCTGGTTCTGTGAAGCCCACATGTACCCAATGGACAGAGTGAGGAATGTTGGTCATGGCCCTGGGGAAGTCACAGAGAATGTTTGTGTTGGGCCAAAGCCAGCAGGAATGTCACAAACATGGCTGCTCTCGCCACAGGCTTGCTCCCTGGTATGGTGGCCCATGAGCCACCTGATCTTTTAGTTTCAAGTTCAGAGAATGGATGAAGCCCGCTGGTCAGCATCACAGAAACACGACAGCTGGTCCATGGGACAGCTGCAGGCTGGGACTGGCCTCGGGGTCGCCTGGGAGAGCCTTCGGGTCCAAGATATTCCAATTCTCAGAGGCAGGCTGCGCCACTGCACCCGCTTGGCCGCCGGCAGAAACTACCAGCACGTGAGAAGCACAAGAAAAGTTTTCTGTTTTGCATTCAAAAGTCCAAATATTCCATTATTGATTCAGAAAGGAAATGTGCAGAGCAAGAACTCAAAGTCCAGCTGGAGTGAACCCCGGGGACAGCTTACGATGGAATCTGAGCAGGGATGGAGACTGGAAACAGATGTTGCTCTTCATGAAACTGAAAAATAAAATAAAACTGAGCGTTTTGGTCAAAGCAGCAGCAGGCTAACACCTGGACAAAGGACTTCACGAAGAAAATGAGCAGTGGTGCCTGCCCTGCCCGGGAAAAAGGAAGCGGGGTCCGCAAAGGGACAAGAAGCACAGGCGGAGGAGGGAGCCTGCAGATGACACTCGCAATGATGGGAGGATGCAGGGGAGAGAAATGGGGAAGCCATGTACCCCCGTCTCACACAGAATCTGGGGTCTGTGGCACATGCTCTGCACCCCCCTTCTGTAGATTCTCACAGGCTTGTTTAAGTCATGCAGGCAATTTCTCTATAAATTTGAAGGATCCTCCCACTTCAATCATCCCTCATCACTGTCAGCGACACTTACAATATTTCACTTGCGATGTGCAATGTGCTTGCTGAGGTCTCCCATGCTGTCCATGTCAAAATGGTTTGATATCCAGTGTAATTTTCCCCAGGAAAGATTCTCCAGGGAGAGTTTTAGGAGCTGTCTCTGTTTTTAACCTGGCTCCCAGAAAGAATGAGATGAAACACCTCCACTTTGTCCACTTGCTTCTACAGCAAAAGGACCAGGATTGCTTGTGATAGCAGAACACACTGAGCTTTGGAGCCAGACTTCAGCTGTCTCGGCCAGGTGTGCAGCAGACTGCAGCTGAGTCTGGGGTCAGTGACTGGATTTGCGGAGCCTCTCTGCTGTCTGTCCTCCCTGAGGCCTGGCCCTCCACAGCCCGGGAGTGGACTGGGTGGTGTTTCCAAGGGTCCCTATTCGGCCCCCTTTAAGGGTTCAGGGTTTCTCTCCAAAGCCAGGTGGAGGAACTGCTTCTGCTCTGCTAATGCAGGCTGATGCAAGCGCCAGTCTCTCTCCACAAAGTACACAGGGTGAGTGAAACAGAAAATCCAGCCCACCTTCCCCGCCTTGCCCGTCATACAGAAGAAGAAATATTGGAAGGCTTCATCCTCAGGCTCCTCTCCCGGCTTCCTCCCATCTCTGCCGCTGCCCGTAGCAGGCCTGCATCCCATCACCTTGGAAATGAACCTCCACACCCCTTGGACCACTGCCCTCAGCACCAACAGTGCTGCTGAGTTCTGCACCCTCAGCCTGCACCATTGGCCCAGGGGACAAGGGCGAGGCGGCTGTCCCGAGAGTCCCTTGGGCTTGCCAGCTCAGCAGCATGCACCACTGTGACCAAAACAAGGACCCGATGACTAGGAATTGTTTTTCAGCAAACAGCAGTGGGTTCTGAGGAGTCTAACACTCCCTGCATGGAGTCTGAAGACACCTCCACCTCTTTTTGGGATTGAAACCGTCATCTTGCTTATTGGTGCTCTTGAACAAACAGTCTGAGCAGTGTAACCGATCCAATGAGCACGCAGGGCTGTCTGCAGTGGGCTACAGGGGCCCTGAGTGGGAACATGGGCACAGTTCCCCAAGGCCAGACCAAGGGCAGGCGGCAGTGTGTGGCCAGTAGGGACGCCCTTGCTTGACTCAGCTTCCCGAGTGACCCCAATACCCTCACACAATAGGCACGTGAACTGGCAGAAAGCAGTGTAATAGACCTGCTTCTGTGTGCGCAGGGGCCCCAGGGACCTGCCGGCCCGTGCGAGAAGAATGGGACTAGCTAGAAGGGGCGCGGCAAGATTAATCACCACCGTGATGCAGATTTAGCACTTTAGGTGAGAAGATAAATGTGTAAAATGCTGCGTCAAAACCCACGATGTGGCCTGTGCGGCGATGTGGGGTCAGTGATTGAACTTCACTCTAATTATCCTGGGGAGATAATATTAACTTATCGCGGAGGGAGAGGGAGCCCACAACTCCTCCCTCCACGGGGCTGCCCCTCGCTTGTGTTATTGAAATATGATGGCTCCATTTTTATCCTGTCATAATGACAACTGATGTGCTTATTTTCTTTCTGCACGCCTCTAGGGGATGATGAAATAGTAAGCAAACATTCTTTCTGGTGAAAGAGCAGCACTTTATCACGCCGGCCTCAGCTCTGAGGAGCTCTCTCCAACTCAGATGCGACTAGGGGCAGCGCTGGCCCTCGCCCCGCCAGGCGGAGCGGGGACTCTGGCAGGCAGGAGGGGACTTGCCCCCCTCCAGGGCGCCAGACCCTCTTGGGTCAAAATCACAATTCTGCGACGCACATCTCGGGAGTCGTCTGCAACCGAGCCTTTTTAATTTGCTCCTGTTGATGGGGAAAGAGTCTGGTTTATTAAAACTTGACTCTCACTGGCTTGCTGTGTTTGCAGATCACGCTTCAGAGCCCAGCACCCCACTTCCTAGGAGGGCGGCCAGTGCAGCTGTGCCTGGGGAAGAAGGAGCCTGGGCTGCCCAGCCCATCTGCGTTTCAGCCTGTCTCCCCTGCTCCGTGATAGCTTCTGCTTGTTTTCTTCTTGTTTGCCCTTTATCCTGAGAAGCATCCTTAATACATCTGAACAAACACAGGAAGCAAAGCCTCGGGCCAAAAACTTGAAGAGAAAGTCTCATACCATCCAAAAGGCACACTGGTTTCCAGGTTGTTTGAGTCCGGTTTAGGAGTGGATGTCAGCGTGCTGGAAGGAAGAGGGTACATTGCAGAATACAGAGAAGGAGCAGAGGGAAGACACTGAAAGGTCCCTTCTGGATGGCTGCGGAGCCCAGTGTGGAAAGCTCACGGGCATTTAACAAACACAAGCTGTCGGGGACGTGAGTCTTTGATGAGCAGGCTGCAGAGGGAATGAGAATAGGTGAAGGAGTACACGACCACCTGTCCCCAGAGCCTCTCACGACTGGTGAGTTCATGGAGGTTTTTGCTGTCAGGGAGACGGTAGTAAATAAAGAAGCTCAGAAACTCTTCACCCTTCCCAGAGGGAAGTTACACCAAATGTGACAGTTTGCTACTTTATTTGAAAACAGAAAACCAGTGCAGAATCCCAGACCTCAGGGGAAAGGAAGTGAGTCCACAGTGACTTTCCTTCGGTGCTGACCTTTGGTGCCGAAGCTAACCTCCCGGTGCCCCAAGTCGGCCTCCGAGGGCTGCGGTGTCTAAGGGGCTGCTGGCTGAGTCGAGGCCAGACACCTAAAGCAGTCGTGTTAGCTGTCATGGTTTGGTCTGCAGTAGAGGCTCTCGGAATGCTGTGGATGTGAGGCAGCTGGAGTTTCATAGACAATGGAGGGCCCAAGAGTGGTGCTCCAGGCCATCCGGGCTCTGCCTTCGGAGCCCAAGCCAGGCAGTCGGTGGCAGCATGGAGACCACGCACTAAACAGCCCGAGCCTGGTGCTGTGCATGCATCTGAGGCTTCTGGGGAGACAGTGTGGACATGATTGAAGACACTTGCTTGGAACCTGGATGTCTTTAATCACATGCCTCAGTGGCAAGATGGCCTCTCTCTACTCTATCATACGGATTCCAGAGCCAGAGCATAAGAAAGACACCACTCAGTCAGAGCACCAGCAGAGGAAACTAAGGACTTTCCTGTCTATATTTCTTTGGGTTGTCACTTTAGCACAAGAAGGGACATACTGAGCAGAAGCCCTGGGCACTGGAGAGAATTGCTAGCCAGAGATCTAGCCTACATGGTGCTAAAGGAATGGAAACAGTAGAAGGAGGGCGTAAAGCAGCTCAAATCAGCAAGCTGCAAATGACTACCAAGGACACTGGACTTTCTGCCAGGGAGCAAGTGGGTGGGTGAAGAGACATTCACCACGAGGGGTCCCGGTCCCCCAGGCTGCCCTATTTCCTGGACGTCTGAATATCAACACCTGCACGATCACCTGGAAGAAATTAGCTTACACACACTGCAACTCCCAAATCAAACAGTCCAGAATCACGCCCCAAAATCTGAAGAATCAAAATCTCTTTTACAGTTTTCTGAATATAATTGTAAAGCGTTAGCTTTCCACAGAGATGTCTCTATCAGTTGAGAAGACAAAACAGCCCTTCGAAAAGACATCAGGTCACATTTCCATGACAGATCATGACAACCTGGCAAAGCCTGAGTGTCTACAGAGTACTGTGTGTTTTAAGGGTTCCTCATAATTTACGTCTTAAAATTTCCTCCCTACACAGTTGCAGTATATAATGGGAGGTTCTGATGTTTATAACATTTATAGCAGTTGAGATCTGCTAGCAAAGTGATATGCAACCTTCCATAAATTATAGTCTAAAATTTGTCCTGATGTTCAAGTGTTTCTGTGACAGACTTTTCTCCAAGAAAAATTAGAAGGGAAATTGGGTTGTATCACCTTTCACACCTGAGCTAAGGCAGACCTGACGCTCTCTTCTCCCACACTCAGGGCCAGGCGTATGGTACAAATCTGTCCATTTACCAAACTAAGGCTTCCTTTTTATTTTATTTGATTTTATTTTAGGCACCTTTATAGATATACCAGGCCAAGTTCTCCAAATTTAATTCAAGATAGCAACTGTTAACTGCTGATGTCACTCCCTAAGAGCATGTATTTCCCTCCTTGAATCCTTGGTCTCACCAGGAGGTCATGGCAGTAAGGGATCCCCAGCTCTTTGTAGCTAACAGTGAGCATAGGACTAAGATCTGGTGAGGACTGAGCACAGGTGTAAAGTGGCAGCTGCTGGGGACTGTGCTGTTTAGGACATGGCACATTTCATTTACATCTCTTTGCCTGTTGTTCCCAGCTAGCCTCTTCAAATATGACTGGAAGACAGTAAGACTTCCTACCCATGACCAGGCAATGGATGAGCAGAGTGGCCTGAGAGATGCCAGCATGGTCTGTGACTTTCAGACTGTGACCTGAAATGGGGCTGGGGCTCTGCAGGGGCCAGAGAGCAGAGGCAGGGGTGACTGACTTCAAAGTCTCTGTTGGAATTCTGGACCCAGCTTCTGCAGGGCAAAAGCACCCACAGACAGGGTATAGATGGAGGGGTGCTGTTGTATTCAAGTAAAGCTTTCTTTGCAGAAACAGACTGGATACTGGAATTAACCCACGGGCCACAGTTTGTGCATTCTGTACCTAAGAAACTTTTTGAAAATTGGCTTTGTTCAAGACTTCTTTCTGGGTTGCAATAGTTACAATCAAACCTGATCCTAAGTGATGTTGGTCTCCGTTATGTTGTCCCCTCCACACAGGACTGGGGCTGCACTAAGCAGAGCTCTTTGGCTACTAAGCTGCTTCTCAGCATTTTGTAGTTTTTATTTTGAGAAAGGGTTTTGGTGAATTTCCCAAGCTGGCTCAGAGCTCCTGCCTCAGCCTCCGAGTAGCGCATCCCATGGTTATTTGTCAGGTAGACGTTTCCTTTTTCTCCTGATCCCTTGCTCTGCCTGAGACTTTCCCCACTGCCTCTTTTGCTCTAGCATGTCTGTTCTCTGCCTCCCCTCATCTCCTTTCCTTTGGCATCCTACTTTCTTCCCTCACAGTCCTTCTCCCCCATCAGCAGTAGTCCTGGGCATCCCGCATGCAGGAGTTGAAGGAGACTCTAGGATGGGAGATGTGTTAAGTGCAGCAAGTCTTTCGGAGCTTAAACATAACATTTTCCATTGACTGTTGCATTTCCAAAAAGATTTTGTCCAAAAGTGAAGAATCTAAAGAAAAATGAAGCACCTTCTTCTGAAGTCTGTGAGTGTGAAAATGTCCAAGCAGGCACGCCCCTGGCCGAGGCTCAGCCTGGAGACACAGTCACAGGGCAGGTTTCAGCCCGCCGTGCAGGGGAACCAGCCATCCTCTCACGACACGTGAAACCAGGAACCAGAAAACTCACATCTCTCATCAAAATCCCATTTCCTGCTCAAGAGAGTTGAGCAGTCTAAGCCTGGATCATGCCCCTCTCTGTCCTCGCAGTAAATGGGCACAGAGGTGGGGCAGCCGGGCTAACTGATTGTTACAGTTCTGCTTTGATTTATTGACAGATCTTATTTAAACAAGGAACAGAAGTCTATGCACACTATGCCGGTAAACATACAGTTTTCATAATCGGAAAAGATTCTTCTACTACCAACGTTTGGTGAAAGCTCTTTTCTGTAAAAATTCAAGAGAAAATACTGTGTTTGGTGTCATGGTTGTAGAGGGCAGCACTGTAGGATTCATGAGGAAAACGCAGGGGTTTCCTCCACTGGCTCTCGTGGCCACGTGGGACACACGGCCTGTTACTAACAGATCTGTGCTCAGTGTATAAATAAAAGACCTGCTGAAATAATTCAGCTTGCTCGCCTTATCCTTATTTTCCTCTCCATGCCTAATATTAAGAGAAAACAAGTATTTTAAAATATGTTATATAACTACTTCAAATGTACAATGAAACTATGATATAACATGATAGTGGATTGGAAAAAATATAATGGGAAATTTGGCATTTAACAATGACAGATAATTTCTCATTAAAATAATCATATTATATAACAATGTGTTAAATGTTAATTTTATTGATTAAAAATTCTCAAAAGTAAGAATCTCAGATTCTATAAATATCTCAAAATCTAGGAAAGCAAAATATGAGGAAAAAAGTGACGACTGGATGAAGCGTCTTCCCCAAGAATGTTCGGAGCTCTTCAGAACCACACTCTGTCCAGAGCACCCTTGAAATGCGAGAGATTGTCCAAAGAAGGTGCGGGCATGGTCTTCGGTCCCATTCAGTGTCCTACTGAATAGGGGTGATGCAGCATGAAGAGAAATTTGAAGGTGCAATGCCTGGAATCAACAGTTACACGTTAAGGGCCCGGAGGACCCGGAGCACGAGTCAAACTTGTCAAGCGTCTCTTATGTAAATTTTAGAGTACTGGTAAAGGGTCCTTGGAGGAATTAGTATTTGATTTAAGCCTTTTAAGCATGTGAGTGACTGAGACCTGGGGAGGAGAAGCAGGGAAGAAACCCAGCCAGGGCCACTGTGCCTGTCCTCCCAGGTCATGGCCCCAGAAGCCAGCCCCAGGCTGGGATGTGGGAACAGGTCCCAGAAGTATGCGGAGGAGTGAGTCAGCTCGAAGTCAGCAGGCAGCCAGGGGTGCCTGGGGGATTCAGCTGGGCCTGGCCAGGAGGGAGCCGGGGAGGGCAGGTCCAGAAATATCAGGCTTTCTTCTCCAACTCCCTCCCATCTTTGCAGAAGGCTGCTCATGGGGGCATCTTTTGGTCATACTCTCAGCCTGTTCTATGACTGGCCTGCTGAGCAGAGTGACCAAAGTCAGCACAGGCTGAGTGGACAAGGTCACTGGGCACAGAGGAGCAGCGAAGCAGGTGCTGTGGCATCGCCATAGTCATCAACACACAGGGATCCACCTCTCTGGGAAGACTGAATTGTCAAAAGGTCGTAGGCAAACGACTGTGAGGAAGTGTAGGGCACATATTTTTCTTGTTTCTAATTGAGACAAGTAATTCTGGAGTTACTCGCTCCTTAGTCTCTATCAATTACATGGAACTCAGATTCCACTGGACCAGGCCACTTGCCAGAAATGTACCTGTGTGAAAAGATTTAACAAATCCACAGGAAGTTTACAGAATCCAAATTGAATTCTACATCCTACAGAGTACGCAAGATAAAAACTACTTAAAGAAGGGCTGGGGATTTAGCTCAGTGGTTACAGTGCTTGCCTGGCAAGCGCAAGGCCCCAAGTTCGATCCCCGGCACCAAAAAAAAAAAACAAAAAAAACAAAACAACAAAAAAAAAAAACTACTGAAAGCTCAGGGAAATGACCCATGATTAGAAAGCAGTGGTGCACAGGCAAGACCCAAATGTTGAGATTAGCCCATGCCGATATACAGAGAGCGAGCACCCTTCTGTAGAAGCAGTCAACCCCTGGAAGATGAGAGTGGGCTAGCAGAGGGGGTCACAATGGAGAAAACCATTCCTGCCACAAGCACAGTGCTGTGTGGGGTTCAAGATCAGCCTTTGACAAGCAACCTGAGTCATGCATTCATTTAACAAACCCTCACCAGGGTGTGATGTGTGTGCTGGGCACTGTGCTAGGTGTTGGTTCACATTCTAAGGGAAAGACATCAAATATGCACTCAAATAAGTACGAACTAAAATATCAGGCAATGACTCCAGGTGCTGTAAGAAAAGTAAACAGTGCCTAGAAACTGAAGTTTACAAGGGCTGCTGTTTGAGAGTGATTTCTTAGATGTACCTACGACTAAGCAAGCAGAGCAAAGACTAACGAGAGAGGAATCCGTAGGTGGGGGCGCTGCACCCTGTCTTCCTCCCTCCCTCCTTTCTTCTCTCCTTTTTGTTCAGACAGGGTCTCACTTTTTACTTAGGCTGTCCTTGAACTTCTAGACTGAAATGATCCTCCTGCCTCAGCCTCTGAGAGGCCGGGACTGTAGGTGTGCCACTGCACCCAACCGAGGGCACCTTTCCTCATTAATTCTCCTCTTCTTTCCCCACACTAAATGTCCCCCTTCTCTAGCTAAATATCTACTTTGGGAAAGATGGGGTGGGTCTGTGGCCAGGAATGGCCAGTACTTCCCCGAGGACAGCAGCAGATGCCCCATGGAGCAGGCGATGGCTTCTTCCCTCACTGTCTTGTGTGTTCTAAGGTGCCTGCAGGCCACACACATGTGAGTGATGACACGAAGAGGTACGTGCAGAAAACCTGCATGAAGGAGGCATCTCACAGGGCTCCGCTGCAGGCCTGCTGTCCCGCTATTGGGACAGTTGTGCCCTGTCCACCTTTACTTTGTGCCTGCTCCTGCTGCAGTCCATGTGCCATTGTGAGGAACTCTCCTAGTGCCCAGGTCCTCACCAAGCTGGCCATTTCCCACAGTGTCCCCAGAGGCAAAGTCTGCAGACAGGGGGCCAACTAATTGTGCACAAAGAGGTCAGTCTCCCAAGAGCGTCCGTTCTGTAGAAATGTGAGGTTTGGGAGCTCAGAAGAGCATTTCAGTGATGTTGGGTAGAGTGGACACTTCGACTTCATTCCTTGGGGAGCTTCTCCCAGAGCTAAGCCCAGAATGAGCTCATCCCTGCAGAAGTCCCTTGTGTTCTAGCCCCCTGCTGTGCCTGGCCCTGCAGGGACATTCTATGCCTGCTCGGGAGCCAGACTCTCTGGCCCAGAGCAGAGTGGACGTGACTACCAGACCAGTCGGCAGGGAGAAGCGTGAGGCCCACAGAACTCCAGCCCGCTGGGCTCTGGGAAGGATTTTGGTCTCATGGGCTGGACAGCTGTCCTCACCCCTCCAGTCTGTGGTATGATGGTGCAGCTGTAAAGTGGAGATGCAGCGCTCCACGTGTCCCGGGCTCTTGCTAGTGTTCACCTCTGCCGGCTCTGTTTTCTCAAAGCACCGAGCAACCTGCTGTGGATCCTCCCTGACCATCTCGTTCCCAGAGAAACCTCTAGACACCAGCGTTGCTGTTCTGAACCTGTCACTCCAGACTCCTTGGCAGAACCGGTTATCCACCTCCAGACTTGGGAGACAGGCCCAGTCCCAGAGGGCCGGTGCCTCTGGCCCTGGTGGAGCTCCTGTGGCTCCCTTCTCGGGGGCTCAGAACCAGGCAGCACGCCAGGGGTCAGTCTTTCATACTCTGTCCCACTCTCACGTTGATTGAGTCAACAACTACGTGTTTGACAGGCTGGAGAAAAATCGAGGTGACACAGCAGCACACTCGTGGCCCAGTGAAGGCTTTTGTCCTTCTCTAGGAATAAAGTTAAATTTTAAATGTTTCGTCTGCATTTACAAATTTTTCCTGATTTCTATTCAGTGTACCTATTTTAAAAATATGGAAGATGTTCTTTTCTCCTCCAAATATCCATTTACATGTACATTCTAACTTTTAGGAATTATAGCATCCTATTCTAATGTAGCCCTGGCCACCAAGCATGTATGGTTAAGTACTCTAAGATGCAAACACATTATTATAGGTTTTCACAGTAACTAGTTATTGTAAGAGACACGTGTCATCTCACAGAAAGAAATGAATGTGACAATTAAAGAAAGTGACATGCATCAGAGGGAAAAACACCAGAAGTCCTAACACATACCACGTGGCTGGCGCGCGTTTCCCGAGGCTGCAGACGGAGAGGACAAGGCGTTAGCGGAAGCCAAGTAGGAGCGATAAATGCATCAGGTTTTGGGCACCTAATTATTTTAGGCTACTTGTGGTATGAAATACATTAATAACAATTTAAAGTAAAACGGCATCCTATGAATGCTAAATTGCGAATGCGTCGCTGACATAGTCCGGGTGTCAGTAATTACTGGCCACACAGCTCCCTGCAGGAATAACACGCAAGTGCCTTTCCTACATCTCTGCTGTTTGTGATTTCTCAAATCATTACACATGCATAACAGAAATGGGCCAGGTGGACTAAATTGAGTATCATTTCCCCGCTCTCTGCACAGAAGCCGAACCAGTTTTACCTCTTTGGGGGAAAGCAGCTCCATTTACATGTGCCGGCTGGAATGTATAAAAGCCTAATGTCAAGAAATCCATTTGCTCTTTAATAAAAGTTATCAAAATGTCTGGAATGCTTGATTTATGGAGAGGCTGCCGTCACCTCGATGGCCTGCTGCTTTCTCTTGCCTCTGGAAACCCAAGACAGGTCATGACATTTACACTAGGTCAGAATAATAATGTCACGCAGCTCGCGTTCCCTGACAACAGCCCATTTGTCTCATTTAAATAATGAGCATGATTGGTGGAAATTGCAGGCTGTAACCCTAACACACACAGGAAATGACAAACATAACCGCTGTGAATAATAAGGCAAACATTGACAGGTATCGTGGCCCACTGCTACAAATGGCTGACGTTACAGTTACTTATTTAACCTTCACCCCGCAGATGTGATAACAGTCCAGATGATTATGAGACAGAAACGTTCTGCTAAGCATGTTCTGATAAGGACACTGCTTCCTGGGTGGCGGCCGGGGCAGTGAGGCGGTGCCCTTCGGATGGGTGGCTGTCCTGGGCCGACCCCACGGTGGCCCACACAACATGAGAAAAACAGTACCTTACCCGAGACCATCCTCACTCTGTCACCGCAGCCACGCCATGCGGCAGGACCCAGTCCCCCCGGTCCCCAGCAGAGAACTGCTACTAGACTGTGAACCTGAGCTGAGGCAGTGAGCTGGGCCACCTGGTGACTGGGCAGGGCAGGGCCTGGCAGAAGCCCACTCAATGCATGTGTGCACTGTGTGTTTGTGTGTGTGTGTGTGTGTGTGTGTGTGTAGGACCTCGGCGGTGGGAGAGTGAGGGGAAGAACTGGTGACTTCCTGCAGGAAGGATGCAAACAACGCAAGGCCCCTCCGGGGTGCCAGAAGCACAGCAGAAATACATTGTCCACGATTTTTCTTGGAGCGTGAACATGATGAGCGTGTTCTTGCCACAGACCCATAATGCCAAAAGTTAATAAAGCTGCTTCCTGATGGAAATTTACTGGGTTCTTGGAGTTAATGCTTTGGATTTCTAGGACAGGCTCCTCTGGCATCTACGATCCTTGTCATCATTATGGTGCGCGTCCAGATCTTCCCCAAGAGTCGCAGGTACTCACGGGGCGACTTCTGAAGGTGACTGGATTATGGAGGCTGATAGCTGACTTGCTGTCAGCAGGTGGGGTTTGGTTGGAAGAGGGGGTGACCGGGGGTTCCTCTCCCTCCCCAGCTCCCATCTGCTATTCGGTGGGCAGTTCTGCTCTGTCCAGGACCCTCTGCCATGCCCTTCCTGCCTTCGAGCCAGCCAAGGAGGGCCAAAAAATACGAGCCAAGATAAACCTCTGCTCCTTGAATGTGCGGAGGTCAGAAGGCGACTAAGTCGTCCCCAACAGCCTGGCCGCCCGACCCCAGGTCTCAGGAGACACTGGCAGGTGTGACCCCAGGCAGCTCTTCTCAGCCCTGTCATTTGCCAGCGCCCCAGCACAGGCCTCCAGACAGGGCCACGCGAGGAGCTCTGAACACACAGTCGGTGGCGGCCTTCACGTCCCTTCCTCTGGCCCAGACTTCACTCACTGCCTCCATGTTGCATCAAAAACTGGCACCCGCTCCAGAAGTCCTGTCAAGGTTCCTGACACATCTTGGGCTTGGACTTGGACTTGGCGGCCTTCAATTTCTTCTCGACGATATTGACATAAGCTACCCTTCTCTTCCTTTGAAACTCTGAATTCACCAGGACTGTATGACCCAGGTCGTCATCGCCGCCAGGGCCAGTCATGCCTCCGGCAGCTCATGCAACAGCTCGGGACCTTCTATTTTCCAAACTCTAGTGATGCCTGCTTATTGTGAGTCACTCTAAGGAACACCCGAAATGACAGAATTAGAACAGACCAAGGCTTGGCCTTCCTCCTCCCAGACAGCCCAGTTTCCAGCTTTTTCCGATTTCTGTCCCTCGCCGCATGTGTCTCATCTCACCCCCTTTCTCCTCTGTCTCCGTTTCTTCCTACCCTCTCCATCCTCCTCCCAGGCTTCAGGTCTCAACTCTAGAGCTTGCCTCCAGCTTGCAGATCTTGCCTGCTAGTTACTTCCTCCTGTCAACTTCGTAGTGTTCTTTGGATGAACCTTAGAACGTGAAGTGCCTGAAAAGTTTTGGGCCATCTGTAAGTCTCCTCTTAAAAAAATGAATCCTGTCTTTGTGGTGATGGCATTGACATCTTCCCAGTGACCCGACACCCAGTCACCACCCACAATGGAAAGTGGTCCTCTGTCCTGGGAGGGTCCTCCCGCCCAGGGTCCTCCTAGACTCAGCTGGTCACTGTGTCCTCTCTGTTAGCAGCCAGGGTAGGCGGACTTGGGGCACTCAATCCAGGATACTCAGCCCACAGCCTGAAGGCCATTCCAGCCCCTCTTTTTGACCTCATGTCCACCAGTACTCTGAAATAGGAGCACTAATTCTATGACTCAATGCATTTTGCACTCTCTCTTTTCTCTGCAAGTGGCTGCAAAATGTCACCTGTTTTTAAGCCTTTTGGGAGCTGAACACCTGCTTTTTATCACTCCCCTCACCCAGATGGAAGTTTTGGGTCCCAGGTGTTTGCCACACCCACTTCCTTACGGAAGTTTTCTCCTGAAGGTCTTGGCCCTGTGGTAGCATCTGTCTGGCTACTGCCTGAAATCCTACGCTCAGGGCAAGAGGTGAGAAGGAAGAAAAAATGGGAGGGAGGAAGAGAGTCGGTTAGAGGGAGGAGGGACAGAGCAAGTCTGGGATGGACACCTGCAGTTGGTGCTTGAACATCTCCAGGACTCATGGCATGTTGTCCACATGGCCTGTCGCCATTCAGCACACTTTCTTGTCCTTCTATTCCACTGAAATGCATTCTGGTTCCTCCACTGTGTGAGTGATCTGTCTCCACAGGCAGAGCACTCTGAATCTGGGCTCACTGTCCCCGCTCTGCTCCGTTAGTGTAACACAGCAGGGTCAGTGTCGATTAGTATACTTGTGTCACATCTTGGACAGCTGCTATTTTGCGCTCTCAGCCCCTCAGCCTTTCTGATGCTCGGCACCATCACTTGCCTGCGTGAGTACAGTGAAGGGGAGATGGTTTACATGTTGTCGTGGACGGATGCTCCAGGAACCCACGGGGCACAGTGGAGAACAGAACCCTGGTGCTTATTGAAGGAATTTGAAGTTGCTTGGACCTGAAAAAACAAGTGAGCTTGAAAATGATAACCAATGAGAAAGAAAAAACTTAAGCAAAGAGATATGTCTGGGGAGAGCAGAGGAGCCATTGCCCTATAGATCTGTGGGGTCTTGGCAGGGAGCCTGTGGGTGCCCACAGGAAAGCCCAGCCTGCAGCCTATGGTGGGGCTAGGACCCGCTCCTGAGAACTCCCTCTGCAACTAATTCTCTGGTAGCCCCTGATTTACTGTCTCATACCCCCAATTTTTCCACCCGTGAACCTTAATGGGAGAGGAACTACCTGCTCAACAAGTCTGACTTGTCACTCTAAGTTGCTCCAGTGTGACTAAATGATTGCAATGTATCTGGAACT
The DNA here is from genome assembly GCA_004026905.1 of Hystrix cristata. NCBI lineage: Eukaryota > Metazoa > Chordata > Mammalia > Rodentia > Hystricidae > Hystrix > Hystrix cristata. Next base: position 38,356 of record PVJO010015543.1, read on the forward strand.
AAAGGTAATTCGTTCTACCTCTTGTCCGCCCTTTGTTAAGAGTATTGTGGAATTTATAAACCAGGGCTGCTCTGACCCAAAGCCGGGAAACCACCTAACAGATAAGAATAGCATTTTATAGCTTGATTAATTTGTTTATGCTTGTCCAATTAAGGTCCTAAATGTATATGATGTGGTTTGATCAAAGGGTATAATGAACTTTTTTTTTTTTTCATTATAGTAAAAGTCACATAGTCATTAATTTCCCTTGAAAATTTCCCCTGGCTTTGAACACACTTACCCTATTGTTCTCACCACTTTCTGAAGCAGTTTTGGAAGTTCTCTTTCATGAGTGTCTTTAGTTGCACTCTTATGGCTGCCTCAGTGTCCCGAATCTATTCAAAACATTTCCTTTTCTTTTTTCATTTTGACTTTAAGGAAGAGCCAGGAGTCTCAGGGTGCCAGATCCAGTGAATAAGGTGGACAAGCACACAGCATGATGTGTTTACCAGCCTGCCTTTCTGTCAGATGGTACTGGGCCATCCGACGGAAAGCCCAGTGTTTTGACCATACCTTGTAAAGACACTAATGCCGAGTGTGTCTCCTTGCACAATAACATAGGCCAAACCACCTCCTCTAGCGTGATGACGAGGGGACAGCAGCACAGGCGTACCCCACCCCACCAGGGTGTCACCTAGTGTTGGAAGCCATCAAGCTGTCAGAGTCCTAGCTGACTTATCCGATGGGGACTTTAATGGAGTTCCCATGGAGCCTCCCGCTACCTAGGGACAAGCACACAGGCGGGGCCTGGTCTCGTTGGGCCTAGAGCGGACTGTTCTGCCCCTGATGTACCCCAGAGAGCAGTGAGGAAACTCAGTGCCCTGAAGGGACATAAACAGCCCTGTCGCTAAGGGCTGTAGAGTGGCACCTGCTGCCTGCTGGGCACAGGCAGGCATCCTGAGGCCAGGCTTCTCTTCACCCCTCCCACGGCCAGCATTTGCTCAGGGGTAAACCGATGGTGGACGAGTGAACAACGTTTTCCATAGGTTTGAATTCCGATGCTTGGAGATACTTTGAGGAAATTCTGGTCTCTGGTCTCAGCTGATTTAGAGTTTAGGAATCTATTTGCATTGTATCCCCAGATTTTTAAAAATTTCTGTACAGAGCAGAAGAGACTGATAAGCAATTGAAGATGATGAGGTCATATCCCATGGGTTGGGGACTCTTCTGAACTCAGAAAGATGCAGACTACGATAAAACAGCAAAGACCCCTCAACACAAGCACACACACACAGTGAGAGTCCTCTGAGTGCTGTCTTTGCCATGTCCTTGTAATTTTTGAAAAGTCTCCCGCAGTATCCTTGAGAAATTGACAAGCATCCTGAGTGCTTGTCTGCCAAATGCCAGTGAACTCAGATCGTGAATGGCCAGGGTATTAAACTTCAAATATCAGGGCTAATTACGAGAGATCCGACAAAATCCCAAACCGTGCCTGGGGAGAAGAGGGGACTTTCTGTCTTCTCTGACAGTATGATGACGTGGAGGTCTGCATAGGATCAGTCCGAGGCTCTGAGTCACCTGGAGTTCGTCACAGTTAGTAGCCCTGTTCTGAGGGGCCGAGGGACACTGGCTTTCCGAATGTAAAAATCTCTGGCATTTCAAATATGTGGTAGGTTTTCCTTTCCATCCTAATGCACAGAAAACCCCCAATATCTGCTACTATGAGGGGTTCTGTTGAGTAGTTTTGGGAAAGGCAGTGATCGTGGCAGAATGACGAAGTGCTGAGGTTTGACAGTGACCTCTGCGAGCGACATCAGATCCACCAAATGCGCTGCACAGAGCTGGATGTCAGGTGTCAGGCGGAGGCCTCCTGTCATGCCTGCCGTGATGGCAGACACGCGGAGTTAGTCGCTGGGGCACCGTGTCTGTCTCCTAAAGCAGCATCTGCCTTCCAGGTCCTGGCAGTGCGGTTTCTTGGGACAGCCTCGCCAAAGGAAGTGGCTGTTAGCGTGTGGAGCTGCCACTTAACAGAAGCCACGGGCCTATCTACTAACTCTGAGGCTCCCTAGAAATCAGGCGGCCTGGAGAGCCTTTCAGTGAACATAAAAGGCCTGAAAAGGAATTGTGTGTACTTATTAAAGCAGTTTACCACTTTGCTGTGAGCTGTCGGGTACTGTTTTTGGAATATGCATCATTATATCCAATATATATCCTTATGGCGATTATTTCCTTTAATTTCAGGAGTGGATTCCTCTCTGCTGAGTGTAGAACTTCAGGAATGATCACTTCCAGGACTTCTAGAGGAAGTGGAGCAGATGTTTTCTGGGTGTCCTAGCCACTCTTTGTGATAACTTTGGGGAAAGGGTGAATCTAGACCAGAATCCAGGAGGGATTTTTGTTAAAGCATCCAAGTACACGTGACAGTAATGTGAGCGCTTTCCAATGCATGATGGTCACTGTATAATGAAAAATCATCTTTCTTCTGTAGAATGAAAAATGCTGCTAGTCTAAGAGACATTTGTGTACCTTCATGGAGTCCCCAAATAGAGTTGGGAATGGAGAATTTACTCCTAGACTTATGGAGAGATGCTGCTGATGTCAGTGAGAGGATGCTTCCCTGCATTTCCTGGAGGCCGACAGGGACACAAATGTCCCCATAACCCAGTTTGCGCAGCACTGCCAGGCTCTGACCCCAGACACAACACCAGCACCCGGCTTGAGTTCCTGTCCCAGGAAAGCAGGAGCCATTTCCACTCTTTCCTCCTTCAGCACCCTTGCACCTGTTCTCTGCAAGGATAAGAGCGACTGTATCCTTCCTCTCTGTTTATCTCTCTGTATTTTCCTATGTGCTTGGTCCTGACCAGTCCACTTGCATGAGGAGGAGTAAGTACAACTTCCTGGGTGAGGAGGATGGCTTGAGACACCAGGCTGAAGTGATACTGCCAGTGCAACTATATTGAGCTGCTCATCAGAGGCGAATGTCAGAGACACTTGGCATTCACGTCCCAACCACAGAACGTCAACCACCGAGGACGCTGGGACCTATGTTTAGTGAGGAGATTGAAATGGGAGCAGCTGAATGCCATTAGTCAGTCCTTTAATACTTGAATGTAGGAGCACTTTATTTATTTATTTAATTTACCAAGAAAATGTATTTGTACATTGTAGCTATCCATAAAGATCACAGTCATCATAGTTATTTTGTATGTGTACATGATATATCTTGTTTCCTCCCCAACCCTCCCTTCCACTCCCCTTCCCCTCCTTATTTACAATAGTTTTATTTACATTTTTCCATTTTTCCTCTTTTTCGTTTCCTTTTCCCTTCCTCCCTTTCCCCCTCTTCCCTCTCTAGTTCTCTTCCCTTTGGAATAATGTCTTTCTTTTTCACAATATCTATTATATCTTTTTGTCCTTATTTACGCTTATGATTTCTCATATCAGAGAAACAATTTGATATGTACTCATGTGTATCTGATTTATTTCACTTAAGAGTATGTTCTCAAGGTGCATCCACTTACCTATAAATGTCTCAAGTTTGTCCTTTTTTATGGCAGAGTAGTGCTTCATTGTATAAAAAACAAAACTAAACAAAACACATCTTCTTTAGCCATTCATTACTCGCTGGGCATTTGGGTTGTTTCCAAGACTTAGCTATTACAAATTCTGTTGCTATAAACATGGTTGGGCATACATAGCTGTGGCATGATGTTTTTAATTCTTCTGGGAAGATACCAAGCAGAGGAATAGCTGCTGGATCAAATGGAACTTCTAGTTGTAGTTTTTTGAGGAATCTCCACAATGATTTCCACAATGGTTGGACCAGCCCACACTCCCACCAACAGTGAAGGAGGGTTCCTTTTTCCCTGCAGCCTCCCAACATTTATTATTGTTTGATTTCTTGTTAATAGCTGTTCTTTCTGGAGTGAGATGGAGTCTTAGCTTTGTTTTAATTTGTATCTCTTGAATGACCAGTGACACCGAACACTTGTTCATATATTTATTTGCCATTTGTACATCTTTATCCGAGAAGTGTCTATTCATTTCAGATGCCCATTTTTGAATTGGGTCTTTAAATCTGGGGGATCTGATTTTTTTGAGTTCTTCATATATTCTAGATGTTAGATCTTTGTCTGAGGAACAGCTGGCAAAAATTTTTCCCACTTTGTGGGTTGTTGCCCCACTCTGTTGGTGATTTCTTTTACTGTGAAAAAGCTTTTTAATAGAATGTGATCCTAACCACTGATTCTTTGTATTATGTCCAGTGCAGTCTGAGTTTTGCTCATAAAGTTTTTGCTTATACCTATGTCTTCAAGAGTTCTTACTATATTCTATCTTCTAGCAGATTTAGTGTTTCTGTTTTAATGTTTAGATCTCTGATCCACTTCGATTTCGGTTTGGTACATGGTGAGAGACATATATCTAGTTTTAGTTTTTGGCATGTGGCAAGCCAATTTTTCCAGCACCATTTATTAAAGAGGCTATCTTTCTTCCAGTGAGAGTGTCTGGGGCTCCAACATGGCTGAAGAGAGGAGGAGCTATGTTGGAGTTGCTCCGTGAAAATTGACTAAAATCCAGGGAACCCAAAGTCCCCTGAGGGACATACCAAAAATTCAAAATCAACCTGAGATAAGTGACCTATAGATCAAGCAAAACACAGACATGGGACTCTATGGAATGGTGAATCAGCCCACAGGGCTGACAGTGGGACCTCAGCCTGAGCATGGAGTGGAGCCGATATTCCAAGGAGCACTTTATAAGTGAGGTGGCCTCTTCTGCCAAAATTATTCCCTAGTGACCCCCTAAATGCACATTTTCTACAGAGAGTGAAGGTGAATCTTTGGAGAGAGAATGGGTTCTTGAAACCTTGTGATACATGTCACTCAGATGTGACTGCCTGAGGTCTGATCTCTGGAGATGGGAAGGTCTGAACCGTTCACTCAAAACAAAAGCCCTAATATGAAAGCAAAAGGGTTTTATTTCGTATAAAGCTTTTACACTGCGGCTGAGGAATGTGCTTTATTAGCTTATTGCTCACCTTCTCCTCCAGACCTGGCAAAAGTCCATGCTGGAGACAGCAATTAACCTGGAATTCTCAGAGGATGGCTTTCCAAAATGAATGCATCAATGCAGGAGAGTGAGGTGTACATAAATGCTGCACAGCTATGTGGCCCTGTGCATGTTCGTGTGTAGGTCCCTGGATTTGCAAAGCATGGACATGTGCAGATTTGAGCATGCAAGGACACAGGTTTTTAAATGCATGATTGAACCTCACCCAGGTACCCTTAGGTGCGTTTCACTCAGCTCAATGATGAGCCAAACCAAAGAATTCCAAGTTAGTCTTGAAGCTGAAGAAAGATCCAGTTCTTTATGAGCACCATGCTGATCTTCAGCTTTGTTCCAGAGGGTCATGTAGTGTCAGTGACTCTCAGATCAGAGCAGAGCTGCCTTCCTTCGGATGAGTTTCTTGTTGCCCTGTATGTTCAGCCACCCACCAGGCAGGGTGAAAATGGCATTCCGATGCCTACAAGATCTGCTTGCAATCTCTCCAGTCTAGAAACACTTCAGCTGCCAGGGCTTCTTCTGCAATGTCACCATGCTTTAAAGTAAGATTTTTCGTGAAAAGAAAGGAGATTTACCATGTGCCATAGTGGAGTCTAGCTTCCCACCCGCCCACTTTCCGTGAAGCATGAATAACCCATCCTTCCTTGGTGAAATGATGGCCTGTCCCAGACCTCCCCAGGCCTCGCCCTCCTCCCTCCACCTGCCTGAACTCTCTGCCCCTCAGGCTGTTAACCCTAAAAGATGGCCTCTCAAACTCCTCCAACAGCAAATCCGCCCACCCCTCTGACGGGTATTTCTAACAATAATTGCGTGTCTCAGAAGCACAGCTTGCTCTCCCAAGTTGTGTATTTTTGCCTTTAATTAAATTAAAAGTAATTTCATATCTTTTAATGCAATTTTCTTTCTAAGATAATTTTTTTGAAAATCAATAAGCATCTTTCAAAATTCTGTTTGTTAATGTCCGAGTTTCGTGTATTTTCCAAAAATGTCTAAGGCATTTTATTTTGAGTAGAATCCAAACATACTCAAAATAATATCACCAAACTAGACTTGCTGAATGCTATTCTAGAAATAAATTTTGTTTTCTTTTTATTTATCCATAGTTAAAAATCACTTGGGAGGCATTTATTTTTGTAGTAGCTTTTACAAACTCCGGGAAGACTAACTAATTGAAAAGTAGTTGGGGTTCTACTTCTGGAAATATCTCTGTAAGATATTATCACATATCTATGAATTAATTTAGAGAAGTCCCCTACTGAAGACACAGAGAAGTTGTTACAGCCTCCATAGTTCTCTTCTTCTCTAGGTCTCAGCCCAGCACTCCCGAGAGTGACAGGGTCCTTA
>PVJO010015544.1:0-45257 GCA_004026905.1 Hystrix cristata
GGAGTGCTGGGATTGTGGGCCACCACGGCTGGCTTGTTCATCTGTTTCTGCAACGATGGCTGAGTTCTCAGGAGTTCAGGGGTGGGAGAGGTGGGGTATGATTTGATGTGGAGAAAAGCATCATAGAGAGTGGAAAAGGGTTTGCTACTCGGTTGTTCTGCATATGCACAAATTTTATATATGCTACGCCAAGAAAGGAAGAAACATAAAGTGGTAATTCAGAAATACTTTTGAAACAATATTGAGAATTAGCTGTCAAGATAAAATTAAAAAAAAAAAAACACACACAAAAAAACCAGGTTTTCGGTTCCACAGCATTTATTCCTCTTGTCTCTCATCAGATGATAAGATGTATATTGGGTAGCCTTGAATGGCAAATTATAGTTTTAATTTTATAATTTTCAGACAGTATGAAGAGATCACTGGTCCACTGAATAATATAGTCTGCCTTCCTTTTTGGAAATGTCAAGCATTTTTGAAAATATATTGTGTCATTACCTGTTTTATAATGCATTTCCACTTTATGCATGTAAGATAAAGAAGTCTACACGTTGTACATAGTACACACTTGTCTATAGCATTCATAGTAAGAATATGTTAGTAAAACTCAGTAAATTTACTAAGAAGAATTCAAACTGATTTGGACTTAAAGGAAGTTAATTATTTTAATAGAACTTTACTCTGAAATATTTTGTAAGTGACATATGAGTTGCTGTGTGGTGTTTTTCATTATTAGAATTTTGCTGGGCTGGGGATTTAGCTCAGTGATTAGAGTGCTTGCCTTGCAAGCACACGGGCCTGAGTTCGATCCCCAGCACCACAAAAAAAAAAAAAAAGAATTTTGCTGGAGTTTTCACTGGAATTCAGAAATTCCTTCTTACCTAAAGTACTTCTTTTCTAATTAATGTTTGTATCAGTATTTATTAGGAGATTTGGGGGAATAAGTTCAGGTCATTAGCATGGCAATTCAGTGTTTTGGATTGTGAATAAAGAAAAAGAAATTTAAATGTAAGCTATCCAGCAATTGAAATGCTTTTACCTGTTCTTTTTAAAATTATATTTGTATCTCCCAATCTATTCTTAGTTTTCTTTCAAATTTATATTTCCCTTGTATTTGCTCCTACAGTTTTATTATGTTGAATCATTCTATTTCTGGTTTTCTCTCACTTTGAGTCTGAAGGTCCAAGAGGCTCAAAATAAAAGCCAGGAGTACCTAACAGCACCCATCTGCCTAGGTGGTACCTGCTATATTTTGCCTTTGATAGTTTCTTATGCCAGATTTAGTTAAAAACTCCATGCCCGGCTTGGTGCTATTAGGAGGAGGTAGAACCTTTGGGGAGACTTGGGACCAGATGATAGGCCTTCCATTCATAGGAGGACTGTCCTTGAGGGAGATGGCAAGAATCTGACCCCTTCATGTTCCTCTTTGCTCCAGATTGCAGTAATGAGATGAACAGCTTTGCATTTCTTCATGTTACCAGTCATGGTATAATTACTGCCTTCCCAAAGACCCAATGCAAGGGACAAATAAATCACAGACTGGGACATCTAAAACTGTGACTCAAAATAAATCATTAATTTTTGAAAATTTATTATTTCAGTTATTTGTTATAGTAATAGAAAGAAAACAAAAACAAAAACAAAAAAACATAGTATCTGAATTCCGGTGTTTTTCTTGCCAGTTCTGGCACTTTGCAAAATCTCTGCTCAGTTTTTCATTTTCTCATCTTTTGCTTTTGAGTGGGGGAAATGAGGATAAAAATGGGAAATGAATCTTCTATCTATGTAAGTGAGCTTGTAAATGGATTCAGCCCCAGCAGAGGATGAGATAGCAATAATGAAATATTGAAGCAGAGAACCCACAAACTCAAGGTCCTCAACACATGGAAACTGCAAAAATAAAACATATAACTTTATAAAGATACAGAAATAATTTTTTATGCAGAAATACATAACTAATATGTTGATTCAGTTTTGGGTTGAATACTCAAAGAATTTCAAATTTCAAAACCCCTGTTAATTTTCTAAGTATTGTTCTTTAGTTGCCTGCATCCCTATGTTTCAGTTTTTCTTTATTTGAGAATATAGACTTACTATATATTTATTTAAATATTAGCTGAGAAAAATATGATTGGCATGTGCTTTTTCTACCTCAGAAATTTTTACACATTCTTCTGTTAGGTAGGCACTTTGAAACTGCTGTCAAGTCTGAGGCCATGATTATTTTTTGCTTCTATAAAATATCATCCCACATAAAATCTTATTTATCTGAATTAGTTTAAAAAACCTTTTCTTGGACTCTATTAGATAAATACTGTAAGACTACTAAGTCATTTTGCATTTCTTTTATTTAATCATTGTGAGTATATACTTATTGAATATTATTTTAAACTACACTTGAAACTATCTCATCTTTCCAGGAAACTTCAGTTTTTGAAATTTATATTTTCGTATTTTATTCATTATTTAAATTTACCAAGTTATTTTCTTATTAAATGTTTATGTAAGACTTTAAGATATTTCTCACTTATTTAACTTCAATGCTGTTTTGTTTCTCAATTTGTTTTCTGAAATCACTTATGTCTCTTTCTTATAAATGGATTGGTTATGATTTGATCCTTAACTTGTGTTTAATTCAGTTTTTGCTTAACTTAAAATATTTCTAGACAGAAAGCATTTTTAAGGAAAACTATTATCTACGTACCACTCTCCCCCATCCTGAATACTCTGAAGACATTTTATATACCCAGCAACTTTTAAAAGCTGTATTTGTAATGTATTTTGAAAGCTGTCATTATGATTAATGTTATTAATGTCTATCGATATGTCTATTATTATTAAATTAATTTCCTTAACTCCCATTTCATTGTATTTAATGCAACTTGAGTCTCTGTACTACAAGTTCTATTCACTCTTTCTAGCCTAAGGTTTATGAATCAACTGCATAAATTTGTGTTGTTCTTGAAATACTTCAATTCTGTTCTTTGTCTTGTGATTAGTTTTACTCCCTATACAAAGAATTTTTTTCTGGATAGTAGAAGGCTATATTGCTTTCCTCTGACTTCAGAGATTTTTAATTGCATGAAGTTATAGTGCCTTTGCTTTCTTTATAGACTATTTATGCCAAATATTTTTGCTCTGCTTCTAATTTTCCAGTAGTTAATTTTTCTATCAGTTATCCGGAAAGAAAAATGGTGCAAAAAAATGCTCCCGTCATTTAACAACCAATTTGAGGACTGTAGTGAATTCTTCAATCTTTTCAACTCAGCAATAGATTCTGATTCAATGCTCTGTGTTAGTAGACTATTTTTCATATAGATATAGTTTAACTTTTTGACTGCCCTAGAGCAATAATTATACACATTTTAATGTACAATGTGATGTTTTGATTCATACATCACATAATGATCAAATTAAGCTAATTAGCATATCTATCATCTTAAATATTTCTCATTTCTTCGTGAAAAGATTCAAAATCCTCTCTTCCAGCTCTTTTGAAACACACAATGAGTTTTTTTTTTCCTTAACTATAGTCACAAGACTGTGTAATAAATCAAACACATAAGCATAATTATCTCATGGTTTCTGTTATGTGGAGACCCAAAGCATAAGTAAATTAAAGAGCAAAAAAAAGAGAAAAGATAATAGAAAATAGAGAGACCGATCATTTGTAAAAGGGAAGGGTACCAAGAGATACAGGTAGGAAAGAGGGAAAGAAAGGGAAGAGGATGAAGAAAGAATCAAGATGATTTATGTACATATACCATCTTCCCAAGAGGAATGTGATCAGTATTTTCAGTACTAATAAAAATAAAAATTAAATAAAATTTGAGAAATTAATCCTATTATATAGGTGTAACATATCGTATTCCTCTCCACTTTTACCTATAACCCAAGTTTTGGTAACCCTTATTCTACTTGCAACTTTCACAAAATCAATTTTTTTTAGATTTCACTTGAGTGATAATAATCCAGGACATTTTTTTCTCTATCTAGCTTATTTCACTTAAAATAATATCCTGTAGTTCCATCTATAGTATCAAAAGTTGACATTTCATCTTTTCTATGCCTAAATAATAGTACGGTGTGTATATACACCATTCTTAACTTTATTCACGTGTAGATGTACACTTGGGTATACATATTTTGGCTATTGAGAACAGTGTTGCAATAAACATGAAAGTGCACGAGTATCGTCATTATGTTATTTCTGATCCTTGACAAAATTTTCTTCATTGTATGCAATCTCACTTGTCTGTAGTAATATCCATTCAGGATATCTACCTTTTCCCCCTTCTGTTTTATCTTCTTTGCCAGACTTTTACTTTTAATTTCACTAATTGTGGTTTTCTGTGAGTCATTTTTCTTCTAATTTTATCTAGCTTCATTTATCTAGCATTACTCAGAAATCCATGTATCCCAATTGAGATTAATAGTAAAATAAAAAGCACAACTAATCCCAGTATCTCTGACAAATAAATAGAATTGAACTGTCTTATTTTTAGTAGAAATGGATGATAAGAATAATTACAAATTTTATTCTTGAGTTTACTTATGCTAATTATAAGCTTTTAAAAAACTAAAAATAAATGCATTGTTTTCTAAATTACTGAGGATTCTATTCAACAAATTCTAGACTTACATGGCAATAAAAATTCATAGCAATACTAGAATCTAAAAACAGTATATATAACGTTTTCCAATTTCTCCTATTGATAAAATATACATACATATGTAAATAATTAACTTGGCACCCAAAACTGTCATTCCAGAGCATTACTGCACAGTTCCTTTTATTAAACTTGGTGATTGATCATTATAATTAGATGAGTATTCAAAAAAGTTACTTGAACAAATTATGGAAGAAAATAAAATCCTATATCAGAATTAACTTTGAAGAGAATTCAAATAAAATTAAATACCTTTTAACTGAAGTTTTATAATTGATTATCTCATTTGCCAATTTAATCCTTTCCCATTAATCAAGAAAGCTCAAACATCCAATAGAAAGAGCCAATGAAACTTTAAACTATTAAGAGTTTTGAATTATTCAAATAGCAGCTCGCAGTAGGTATTTCTAGGTCAAAATATGGTTACCAGTGTCTCATTTTTTACCTTTATTACAAGATGAAAAATTTAAGTCCATGATCACAATTAGTGTATTATCAGAATGGTCACCGATAAATTTATTTATAAATTCATATTACAATTATTTAAGTTAGTTTTATAAATATGATACAATGTTCTCTATCAGTTAGAATATTCAGTTAAAATAGATACCTAATCAAATACTGTAGATGAACAAAAAGAGAGCATGAAGAGGCTGAGCACTGCGATCTACTGACTTTGTAGATGAAGTAACAGGCTGAATATCTAGCATTAGTATAAATGTTTAACATTATGGAGCGCAACAGATATTAATGCCAGTTCTCAATAACAAAATAATAAAAGAAATCGAGCAATAGTAACATTAACTGCCATATATTTCATATGAACTCTGAACTCATTGCCAAGAGCTGTAAATACAAACACCCTCATCTATTGATCCTTTCTTTTCTCTTATCTGTAATATATGCTGTCAAGAACCCTAAGAGAAGCTTTTATAAATGAAGTTTTCAAATGAGCACACTGAGGCTACAGGAAGTCGAGCGCTGCATAACAACAGATGTGTGTGTTTTAGAATCTGAACTCTTACTCAGGTCTGTTGAAACCCAACGTGTATGTTCCTGTGTTCTCTTGGTTGGTCATCTTCTATTTACTGCCAATCGCTATATTATATTTCTTGAAATTAACATTTGAGAATGTGCTCATCTTTTATGCTTCCATTTGTTCATCTATATCACAGTGGTGTTTACTTCTTAAGGTCCACACTTTTTGAAAATTATATAAACTAGTGAACCCAGTTTCGGGTGGAGTTAAAATGTATACATACTCGGACACTCATATACATATTAATATGTACATATACATCATATTGGTTGACTATGAGTAATTATTCTTCTCTGTAATTGTAAACACTGATTATGTAATCAGTCATCGTTCTAGGTAGATTGGAATGAGGATATAAAATGAGTAAAAGTCGTCTCTCTGATCCCAACCCTAAACACACTACATTGATACACCATGTCTACTGTGGTAGAAATGCAGTTTGGTCCCCAAGTATTCACATACTGAAAGCTTAATCTGAGTGTTTTGCTTGGGAGATAGTCTTAGGAGGGAATCATGTCACTGTGGACACTGTCCTCCAATGGAATGCTGATGTCCTGGAGTGAGTTCTTAGGAGAGCAAATCTGAACCTGATTATTCAGTCTCTCTCTGGGTTCCAATCTGGTAATACTGTCTCTTCTTCCCACATATGCTTCCAGGATTGTGGTCCCATCTGCCTGTGACCCTTACCAGAATCAAACCAACGCCTTAAATCTCCCAAACTGTGAGCGGAATAAAACTCTTCTTAAGTACAGTTACATACAGTTAGCCTGACTGAGATATTTTGTTAGGGCAACAAAACAAACTAGTACAATGTCATACTGAAAGTGTTCCTGTCTTTAAATTTTAGGAAGTCATCATGCTGGTATTTAAAGTGAACTTGCCTATTGCTGATTAAATGCTTAGCTAAAAGCCAGACAAACAAAAAATGTCCACTACAATAAAAATGTCCGTGCTGGCCTTCACATTCAAATGTATGGTTAGTTTCTAAACATAATGAAAGCAATAAAGGTGAGCATGTTGAGATCAACATACCCACATAAGTACACATGCACACATATCTGATGCTTTTTAAAACATCTTTATACTTTGATAATATAAAAATAATAACGACTGAATGGGGACATGATTCCATCTCAAAATGTATTTTCAATAAAGCAGAAAAATAAACTTTTTTTTTTCTTTTCTCACCAAGGATGAATAAAAACAAGCCCAAGGACAGCACAATCGCCTTACAGAGAAGCAAAACATTATGGCTTTTGACATGAAAAACATATTTAATTACCAAGTATTAATTTATAAAATTAGTGAAGTGATTTAAATATTGAAAGTTTCTTTTTGATTCCATTCATCAACTATTTATGGATCAAATATATTATGAAATCCCCGATCAAAAATGCTCTACATTTGCCAATAAAAATTGCCTTATCCCTTTGTATTCTAGTGGTAAATGATAGTCTTTTTTCAAGTTGGAATAAATGATATCTATATTAATATGTATATAGGTATTTGAGTATGGAGTAGGATTTGAAATATGAATTCTACCTTAAATATTTTCCCATGAATGAAGATTCTGTATCTTCATGGTCAGGATAGAATTGATATGCAGCCACTTAAAATTAGTGTTTCTTCGTAACACAAGATAAGGACTTTTTAACAATAGTTATTATTTAAAGAAGTCATGCATCTTTTGTGAATTAGGAAAACTGGAGTCTGTCATTGAGTAAACGTTATCTTTCTTGGTTAATAGATTTAAATTTTAGAAAGAGTTACTCAATATACTTGTACTGGAAGACACAAGATCTATGAAGAAAACATCCATTTTATGATAGTTCCCAAATCTACCACAAACCTCTGACTTCCTAATATATAAAATATTTTTTAAAAAGATGTTTAAAAATGAGTCAATTGTTGGGTAACTTAATAGGCCAGAATTCACTGCCTTTCTCTGATACAGTTTTGATGTCATGTTGGCAGTAAAAAATATTTGCATAAATGCCATATTATGAACTGCCAGAGATAGTCAGTATTCTTCAATATTTTTAATTTGACCTTGGTCATTTCATTCTAGATCTCTGTCCATGTATAGATACATTCAAGTCAGTACAGTGTCCTGTTCTTCCTTTTTTATTTATTTATATTGTATTAATCACCTTTCTAGACTCAATGGTTTGCAAAAAAGCAGATTCAATGCAGGGCAATTACAAGTTACACCATTCACACACACAAGCAAAATACAGGAAGAGTGCAGAACATCTATCTATGCACTGGAGACCTGAAAGATTCAATCAAGGGCTGGGAGCCCACAGCAATGTCCCCTGTACATCTCTGTCTGCACTAAAAGGTTGAAGAAATCTATACTGGAACCAGGTTACGATGCTCACAGCAGAGATGAAGACCGGAGCTCCCCTGAAGTGAACAGCAGCCCTCCCCAGCTACAGCAAGGCCCTGAGCTCCTTCTGAGATGATAACAGCCGAGTTCCCTTTGGGAGAACCAGCCACAACAGAGCTTCTCCTGGGAAACAGCTGGCCCTTATCTTCTGCTCCTGTTCTCCTTTATGTTGTGTCAGCCACAATCCTCACATGGATCCTCTACCCCCAGAACCACACCAACTCAGTCCAGCTGGGCCTTCCTGCTCAAATTGACCACAATAAGTCCATCACATATATCACTGCAGTATTTCTTGTGCCTAGAATGTTTATAAAGTTTTGACATAGTAAAACAAAAATCTTTCCCAAGGATAGATACACCAGATGCATATTTGCTTGCTTTAATATTATAAGCACTCTATTAGATTAAGTAATAATAAATCCTCTCCACAGCTTTTATTAATCTGGAGAATTTTAGACAATAATTCCAGTATCGAATTATAAATTGTGAGGCACCTAGAAAGGTCAAATATTAATAAAATAACACCTTTAAAATATAGAACACTAGATAATTATTTCCAGTCCTCTGTATTTCAATTAATAAAACAATACTTCATAAAAAGATATGTCTTTAATGGGACATGAATTGTATTCCACTGGTATAACTTTCATTGCTGTTCTCAAACATGATGTGCTTAGTGCTGTTGAATTCTAGGCTTACTGACGCATTGGAGAAGTTCAAAAATACGTGCCTTTAACAATTTTTTAACTTACCTGAAGTCTGTCTTTTGCTAAGGTGTTTTGTAACGTTGCGGTCAAAACCAAATTGTAACTTCAGACTACTGAACTGGTAATATATCTATATCTATATCTATATCTATTAATATAGACCAACTAATTAAACTAATTTTGAAACAGCAGTGATCAATATTGATAGCATCTTCAGATTATTGTCCCTATTTATTTACATATTTGATGATAACCTTTGAATTGAAGAAAAACTGATATGTAATACCCAATTTTTAGTAAATTTTTCTGCAATGAGCATGTTTCTTTTTTAGAAGAATATTCTAGAAATTGTTAAATGAGAACATGTTAAATGCATATTTTCTAGTTCTTTTTTTTTATATTTTCTAGTTCTTTATATTCATATTTTCTAGTTTTTTATTATCTCAGTCTCCATTTAAATAAAATAATGACCGCCATTTAAATAATAGATATGAATGAAATTCAAGGACATTGGTATTCTGTATTTTGCATTAGTATGAATCTTCAATAACAATAAATCTGTAATAACATACATACAACATAATAACCAACTATATATATTTTCTTTAAAATACACAATTTAAGAAAAATAAGTAATCTTTACTTAAATGTTTCCTTTGTGGTTTTAGCAGACGAGAAAGGACAGGAAGTGGTACCTTTTCTCATTTCCTCTAACTTTCTTCATAGACTTCTCATTCAGAATAACTAAATGCACTTGCGTGGCCACTGCTCGAATGACTAGGACGTGCTGTTAAATCCCTCAGGAAATAAATCAGAGAAGAGTAAAAAAGGTGATTTAGTGGACAGGACCGAAAAGTGTGCATGGCCTCTGAAGCTGTTCGCACCTTCTTTAAAAAGCGGAAGGAAATAAATCCTTCTACAAAAGAACTAGAATGTTTGCTCCCCGTGTCGCACTCCGCATCAAGCCCCGATTCCATTCATCATGCTCTGTGTCCGCTGTTCCTCAGGCAGCCGCCGCTTTCACTCGGAAGCTGAATTCCAGGTCTGTGACTTTCAGATATCCAGCCGGCTCTAGAATGTCATATTTTCAGCAGTACTTGGATGTCAGCTCTTCACTTTGTTTGTTCTTTCACCTTTTATCATAACTACAGCTCAGACGCTGACTTTACCAGCAGAAATGCGTATACCATGTGTTTAGTCCTGATAATGACTATTGATGTTTAATTATTAAATTCATTAAATTCATAATGAAAAGAATTTATTAATGAATTAAAATAAACAACCTATGTGAAATCTGTAGCGCCTTGGTGCTGATGATGTTGTTGAATTATGTGACAAAGTCACCAGGTTGAAAATCAGTCATGCACGAACCAGGAAACGTACACAGTTCTTTTCCCGACACAAAAGAATTCAGTCATTTTTTTTAATATTTGCATATAGTCCCTTGCTCCATCTGGATTAGGTTCCTGACATGGATTGAGTCTGTTATCTTTGCTGGTACCACAGTTTTTGCTATTATGTGATTAATATGAAATTAAATTATGTGATTTTTAAAGTATCTTCTAGGTTTATTATTCTGTTTCTATAAACAAAGGCATTTTTCAGGTGCGTGATAAAATAAACATACTACATACATGTTAATATGTGACAACAGTGTCTTTGCTTTAAATCGGTGCTGTTTGTAAACCAAATTTGTAGAGGTCATCTTTCTGAAACTATAGGCAACCGTTATCTAGGAGATTTACCTAAGGCACAATGTGTGATAAAATTCCCCTTTTATTATAAAAAATACTTTCAATAAAGAACAGTGGGGAAATTATCTTATTGACTTTAAGTATGAAGATCTGATTTATCTCTTATATCAAAGCATGGGAAATTTATTACTCTTTCAGAAACTGTAATTTAATTTTTCATGTCTATGGCACAACTAATAATTATATACTCTATTAACACTTGAATATATACAGCTTATTTTTTCTGAAATTTTACACATGTGTGTGTTTGGCTTTAGTCGCTTTCTTGTAGCTGAGACACAATTCCCCACACCCAAACCTTTAAAAAATAAATGTTTATTTTGGCTCATATTCTTTAGAAGTTTCAATCCCCCAGTGGCTGACTCCAAGGCATAAGGGCACGAAGAAGACCTGGACAGAGGAAAAGCTGCTCACCTTGGAGCATCCAGAAAACACAGAGATTGAAGAGAAGAGTGGGGAAGGGTGATAAACCCTTGCAGGTCACACCCACAGTGACCAGAGACTTCAGAATAGACACCGTCTCTTAATGGCAAGTCAGCTCCCACTCCAATAATTCAATCACTTTTCAAAGTCCCGCATAAGACTTTAGATCTAAAGCAAAACGTTCTACTCCTGGTTCCCCAAAGAATCCTGCACATCTCTTTACACCAAAGTCCAGTTTCAGCATTGCTGAAAATCTCATTTTCAAAGTCTTCTCTAAGATTTAAGGCTAAGTCTTTGCTGGAGCCCCTGTAAAATATTAAAAAAAAAAAAAATTAAGCCCTGCTGATATTTATTGCCACACAGTGAACATGGAGAAAAGGAGTAGTTAACATGGAAAAAAAGGAGAATTAGGAGGACGGAAGGAAATAGGAGCAAAGCAAGATGGAAACCCAGCCAGGTTCACATTGACTTTACATTTTTAAAATTTTTTACAGAAAAAGACACATCACTATTAATTGCCCTCAAATACTCTCCCCTCAGTCTTGAACATATTTATCTTAATTTTTTTCTTCCTTTTTCTGAAGCAGTTGTGGAATTTCTCTATTGAAAAGTCTTTAGTTGCTCTGTTATGACTGCCTAGATATCCTTAATTCAAAAAGTTTACCTTTCCTGGTCATTTTTACTTTGCAATATTGTTCTGTATAATAAGAAATATATATTTGGTCTTCATTTCCATTTCTTGGCTCATGTTTCTGAAGTCCTTGAAATTTCTTGGATGATAGAAACATCTCTTTTAATGAAATCGCTCTTGGAAAATGTCTGAACAGCCTCAGAACTGTGGCTGGTTGCTAGGAGAACAAACCACAACAGTAAGAGTTTAGAGCTTTCAGCTTTCCTTCCTGACCTCCAGGCAAGGAAGAGCACTGGAGTGAAAGTGCACTGGCCACCAATTGCTAATATGTAATCATATGTGCCAAAACAATATGGCTTCCGTACAAACCTGAAAGGACCAGCTGTAGAGAACTTCCACCAACACCTGAGGTTCCTGGAGAGCTGCATGCTGGACAGTGCATGGAAGCCCTGTGACCTTCCCCCGTACCTTACCAGGTCTGAATCTGGGACTCACAACAGGCATTTAATGTGGGGGGAGTCTTGTGGGTCTGAGTTCTTAACCTACGAAATCTTACCCTAACTCCAGGTAGATAGTGTCAGAAATGAATTCTAGGACACCCAGTTATTTTCTATTAGAGAAGGGAGCTCTACTGATGTGATAGGGAAAAAATGAAAACTAGTGTCAGAAGGGAAGTCTTTTGTTGAATGGTGAGTTAAGTGTGGTGACTGTAAGAAAAAGAAATGGATTTCCCTCAATCTCAAACACTTCACTCTCATCAGAAGGCCGTTGCTGAAAAGACAGAGATGTGGAGGCTAGGGACTTAGCTCAGTGGTTAGAGTGCTTGCCTTGCAAACAGGAGGCCCTGAGTTCAATCCCCAGCACCCTCTCCCCTAAAAAAAGATGGAGATGTGGCTTTGTATTAAGGTGCCCCAATGCTAAC
The DNA here is from genome assembly GCA_004026905.1 of Hystrix cristata. Taxonomy (NCBI): domain Eukaryota; kingdom Metazoa; phylum Chordata; class Mammalia; order Rodentia; family Hystricidae; genus Hystrix; species Hystrix cristata. The sequence goes on from PVJO010015544.1 coordinate 12,536, forward strand.
CAGTGCTAATTCAGTCACCTAGGTGTGGTGAGAAGCAGGTGACCGTCACTTGCCCAGCACATTACAGATTGCTTTGTTCTCACAACTTCGAGGAATGTAAATGTGGATGCAATAATGCTAAAATGGCCACATGAAAACCTAAGTAGACTCAGCTGAACTAAGCACATGGTAAAAAGGGGTCACATATCTTTTGGAGTTTGAAGAGGCTCCTTTTTAGGAGTCTCACGATTGTCAAACACTGAGCTATATTTGGCATAATATATTAGTTGACAGTTTCAAGGGGCAAACAGTGTATCAGGGAATGTACAAAAGTGTACTCAAATCATGGTTGTAATTTTGCTACTCTCTGGCAGCAATATCTGTGTTGACAAAATCAGCAGTGACCCCGACAGTTTATATGTAACTTGGACAGATTGTTAAATGCATCAAATCGAATGACTAATTATAAATTTTGTTAGCTAAATCACTTTGAGTGTTTTTAATCATACTAATAAGAACAATGATAGATGGATGTCATTGGTGGCTGTGGTCCCCTTCCACAGCAAGATAAATTTGTTCTCATTTTCCCCATTGGCTTTTATGTGGATAGACTTCTTAGTATTTTTTGTTTTATTTCATTTTAGAAAGATTTTTTCTTTTTTGGTAAAACAAACCTCTTAGTGTAAACCAATAAACTACAATAAAGAAAAATTTAGTCCTTTGGGAAACAAATTAGGTTCAGTCCTAAAACACTTAGTACTTAACAATAACAAAAACATTCAATTTATAGGGAAGTAGCCATGAGAAAAAGTTTACATTCTCATGCTTGTGCTCAAATTCTAGGTTAGAATGCAAAACAAGGCAATTAGATCATGGACGTTATCTTCAAACAGAAAAACAACTAGAAAGGGCAAAATATTGCTTTCATGTGCTGTCAGGTTTATTTCGTTAGTGCAAATGGTAGTCCAGAACACTGAAGTTTAAGGAAATAGGTATTCACCACACGGAATCAGAAGAGGCTGCCGTGGACTAATCATCTTGTGCTGTGTTAAAACTAACAGAGATCTATACCACGTGCCTGATGAGGCTTAAGTAATGGATTTTTCTTTAGGCAAAGTGAAATCTCAAGATACTTTTACCTAAAGAGAAGAAAGGGTAAGGAAGGGATACGAAGAGAGAAAAGTGTTGCAAAATTCACAAGTGAGAAAAGAGTGCAAAATCTTAGTCAAATGGAAATAGATTTGAATGTTTCTTTGGTTTTGACAGTAACAGAGCGGTTTTATCTATTTTTTAAAATGCATAAAATATGTATTATTTATTTATTTAAATATAAATTGACACCATTTCTACTATAATTATGCTTCATTCAAAAAGTACTATTTTTCATCTTATAAAGCCAAGTAATAGTTTTCATCAAAAGCATTCAATTTTCCCAATTGATTTAAGGTTCTTCTTTAATTTTGTAAATGCAAGCAATCATTTAGCAACCATATAAGACACATTAGAACAAATAAATAATTGTTTTAAAAGGTCGTAATTACACAAGATATAATAATTCAGTACTTGTAATTTTAGTGTCTCAATTGAGATCTAAAATGTTTTTTTCAATATATCTAACATTTTGAACTCTGTTCTTATTAATTTATTAAGAGAATAAACAGATAACCTAGAGAATGGTAGAAGGTAGGTGATATCTATATACAGAGTCCACTAAAATTTGTACATACATTTCAGGAAAAGAAAAAAAATTATAAATATTTTAATACTGAATTTATTGCTATGCTATGAGATTAATACAAGATACCTTTGGCCTCTACAATTGTAAGAGCTGCTCGATTTGGTGGGTATTAGCTTCCGGATGTTTATTAGTATGGCGAACTCTGCTTGGGTAACTTTGGTTGTTGAGATTGCTGCACACGCAGTTCAAATTTCTTCTCTAAAGGCTGGCAGTAAGTGGGATTTCTGCGCTATATGACATCCTCTAGGGTGTATGAGGGTAATACCATATGTTGAAAAAAATCATACTATTTTTCTTTTCTTGAAGTGTGTACATATTTTAATAGACTCTGAAAAAATATGTGTGTGTGTGTCTGTGTGTGCACACGTGTGTGTGTGTTCAATAAATGACTCCTATCCCAAATGCAGTGGTACATCAGTTCACAAACATAACTCATTCCACGATTCCGGGGAAGACGGCCGCAGCGCTGTTCATCACCTGATTGGGAATTCACGAACGGAAGCAAAGTTGTTCCCAAACAAAAGCTTCGTGAACCGAGGCACCAGTGTATATATGAATAAAAATTCACAAGAGAAATAACCAAGGACTCTCTATACACAAGAAAAGGCAAAATACATCAAGAACCTCCAAAATCTAGACTGTCAGAATGGTCAGTGAAATATGAAAATGTGTCCGATGTAAAGATTACGGAACAGGATGCACGTGACCTACCGCTATTATGCCGGCGGACAGTTCTCCTGGCGGCGTTGCGCACAGAGTTCTGCAGGACAGCTGTGGGACAGTATCTCGAGATAGGGGGAAGCTGGACAGAGAGCCTAGGCTCGATTCCACCATTTCACGGAAACAGTGTGTCTGTATGGCTTAAATCTAAAATGTCCCCCAAAAGTCTTGCGTTCAGAGGAGGGAGCCAGTCAGAGGGGCGCACTGAGGGAATGTCTTGCAAAGATCTATTCTCACCCGCACCTCCTCCCCTCACTCTGCTTTCTGGCCGCCATTCCTGGAGCAGCCTTCCTCTGCCTCATCCTCCTGCCGTGCTCTTTGTGCCTTGGATTAACCATGTGCAGACTGAGATCTCTGAGACTGGTTGCTAAATTCATTCTTTCTCCTTTGAGTTGTGGATGTCAAAGACTTTATTTCAGCGATGGGAAAGGATCTAATACAGCATCTTTTAACATTTTAGCTCAGAATTTCCTGAGACTTCAGGCATAAAATCCATGGCAGTCTGTTTTCCAGGATGCCTCAGCTGCGGCACATGTGTAACACACACAAAGAAAATTTGAGCAACGTTTCCAGAGCCTCGGAGGATGCACTTGCAATGAATCTTGCTGCCTATCTGTCATAAATCCACTTCATGTGACCTGTGTGCGCCTGTGTTCCGTCTCACTAGGCTCAAAGTGGTAACCAGGATAGGATGAACTTGTTTCACAATGTATCCATAAAAACAACTGAAATAAGAAAACTGGTATCACTAAATCTTTGCAATAATATGAAAAATTTGAACCCTAATAGATTACTGGTGAGAATATGAATTTATACAATTATTTAGCAATATCTATTAAAGTCATATGTATGCATACTATTCAAACCCCACACTGTATTTCCTAGCATTAACTTCACAAAACACATAGAGATGTTTATGTAAAAATGCTAATAGACTCATTATTCAAAACAAACCAAGCAAATGCTTATCTCAATACCCATAAATTATGGACACCATAAATCAGCTCTCATGATTCCATACAAGTCTATACAGCAATGTAGAAGAACTGCCTACAATTTCAGGCAAAATCTAACAAACATAACATTGAATAAAAGAAACTCGATATAAAATAAATTATACTCTATGATTTCATCATGTAAAGCCCAAAATAGGTTATATTAATTTGTGACAATAGAAGTCTGGTTAGTGATTACTTCGAGAAAAAGAGAACAGAAGTTAGTCCAAAAACCCGTCTTGAAACAGATTCAGATGGCCCTGTAGATGTCAAGTGAGCTATATTTATATTTCCCCGAGTTCCTTTCTCTCCATATTCTGTATTATGGCATAAAAAATAACAGTGATACTTTCACATGATATTTAGAGTCAGAAGAGGAGAAACAGCCATATCGTTCTTGCCATGAGAAATTCCTTCTGGCACCATCTACAAGATGTTACTGCATTCTCTGCTGGCTCGCCTGATTGCTATGGGGCAGTTCCTTATCCTGTGAATTCCCCACCTGTTTCTGTACACCTCTGTATGTGCCTTCTCTTTCATTTTCTTAGTAAGCTGTCTTTTTTATTAATACTTTTATTAAGGGGAAAATCTTAGTAAGTTAAATTTAGTTCCTTAAGTCAATCTGTGTAGCAGACGGAGGTGTTACTCTGGAGGAAGGACAGGTCCAGGGGAAGGAGGGCAGGCACTTAGAGGCTGCTTAAGGTACCTCTCTCTGTGAGTCAGTTTGGTCTAATTCTCTTTTTTAAATTTTTAATTAGTAATTGTCTTCAGTACATAATGATTACATCCCTTTCGTGGAGGTGATGCACAGATGTAAGATTTATTAATTCCTTTTATCATGCTTTTTCCCTCTCTTCTCTCCCCCTCCTCCCGTTTCTTGATCCCCTTTCAAATAAAAAAAAAAAACCCACAAAACTCACTACTCCTTGTTATCTATGTTCTATTTTTCTCTTTATTTATAATTTGTGTCTCTCATAAAAGAAAAATCATGCAATATTTCAGCTTATGTGTCTGGTTTATTTCATTTACACTTACGGTCTCTAACAGCATCCATTTTCCTACAAATGATTGAAGTTTATCTTCTCTTTATGACAAAGTAGACATAACCATACCCCATTATGTGTAAATACCACATTTTCTTAACTGTTCATCTGTTGATGGACATACTGTATACACTGCTTCCAGGATTTAGCTATTCCGAATTGTTCTGCTATAAACATGGGTATGTATGTATCACTGTAATGTAATGTCTTTAACTCTTTGAGGAAAATACCTGGAAGGGGAATAGCTGGGTGAAATGGAATTTCTAGTTCTACTTTTTTGAGGAATCTGTATACTGATTTCCATAGTGGTTGTATTAGTTTGCATTGCCATCAACGAGGTAAAAGGGTTTGTTTTCTCTGCGGCCATTCCAACATATGTTACTATTTGATTTAGTGATGATGGCCATTCTTTCTGGCATAAATTGGAATCTGAGTGTTGTTTTAATTTGGATTTCCCCAATGGCCAGTGAGACTGACCATTTCTTTGGGTATTTATTGGACATTTGTACTTCTTTCCTGAAGAAGAAGAAAAAAAAAAAAAACAAAAGGAGAAAAAAGGGTCCAAAAATTCCTATGTATTTCCAAGCAGTAATTTCCTCCCAGGACCTGCAGCCTTCGAATGCAGCAAGTCACAGTCTTTTCCTCCCTTCTTTATAGCCTGTGGGCTTCTAAGGTGACCTCCTTGCTCAAAAGCTCTCCTGTCTGTAAACCCCACACAGTGGCAACCGTCCGAGCAGAGTCACGGTCCCACGCAGGTTGGCACGTGGAGAAACTAACACACCGCTCTTTTCTGCTGAAGGTAGGCAGTGGGACAGAAGCTTCTGTAGACTGTTGGATTCAACGTCATCACCTTCAGATCCAACCACCTGTGAAAGCCGCCAATCCTCATCTACCACGTTGGAGTGCAGACACTGTGTCCTTCCTGGCGTGAGCTTAGACTCCAACAGGGGATCTCCAAAGATCTCTGCCCAGCCCTCACCCTCTCCACATCTGTCTCTGTGGCTTTCTCTCACTGAGTCTCTTTGGTAAAGTAACACTTGTGCTGAGGGGAAACAAGGTGTAGAGCCACCTAGGAGCTGGCCGTGTGACACCTGGGTGGCTCCTCTTCACGGCATAGCAACCAGCTCAATAGTTCCAAGAGAAGTGGTGCTGACTTCCCTGCAGTACTGCACAGCATGGAGATTGGAGGGAACAAAAATCGACACTAATCCTGTGCACTTTTGTGGTGTCCAGCTTATAGTTGTTGGTTTCATCCTGCTGTAGCAGTTACTTATTTTGGAGGAATTTTCCCTTTCTGACCACTTGACCTGTAGACTTTATGCCTCCACATTAGACAGAAAAACAAGAGTCATACAGAGACTGGTTAACCAGCTCCTGTTATTGAGAAGGGCAAAATCCCTGTGATATGTATGTTTGAACACTGTCAGGCACAGTGGTTGAGTTCATTTCTTGATCAGTATTTTTATGCAGGTATGCTGAGTTTTAAAAATTCATCTAGTTACATATTTATGATTATACACTTTTCTCTATGTAGGTTATAATTTAATAATGAATTATTTAAAAGTTGTGAACACTTTTTCAGGATAATACCAGCCTTCATGATTATTAACTAGTGTGAGACTAAGAAAAACAAAAACCTTCATCTGAAAAATTGTCTTCAAATGTGATTTAATTAATCATGAGGGGTATATAACAATTTTTAGTGGCAGAAATATTTTTCTCTTTCTATAAATTGTATATTACATGTATTTATGTAATATGCATATTCGCTGTACTACACTACTAAAATCATTATGAATCAATATAGCAGTTATAATATTTAATGTCATAAAAAACATTTATAATATATTAACTACAGTTCGCTTGCAATTTTTAAATATGCAATTAAAACAATTTCTTACATAACAATTTTCCCAGATCTCCTTTATATTGTCATAAAGAATGTAAATACCTTGAGGTCAATGTTATTCCAGGATCCAGGACACCAAGAGGCTACATAAGAAAGAAGGAGTAGAGAGAGGACTCCAAGAAAAAGGAGAGACAGGGTTAGAGATGGAACTGAGTGAGCTGGCAATAACATTCTAAAAGCTGTTGTCAGATTGCAAAGTTTACTTCAGAAAATAATAACCAGGAAGATCTTATCAGTATTCTTATTTTTCTAGAACTTTTCAAGAGTAATGAATGCTTCAAAATGATATGCATAAATTAAAAGGTGAGCAAAGTAAAAACAAAGATGAGGACAGAAGGAAAGATGCTCAGGAGAAAAATAGAGTATGTTGTCAATTCAAAGAACGATAAACCAGGAAATCAGCTATTAGTCTTGTAAATGCTTTCCTTACCTACTAAGTGAATTTTCATTAGGAAGGTAAAATTCTACGAGTTCCTAATACTTGCAAAATAATTTATCCAGGTTAATCTGTAATGCTTGTAACTTCTTTATAAGTGATCTTCTCTTTCCCGCCTCTTCTAATGGACACACACTGACTTTACAGCGGTGGAAACAGAAGCTCAGATGTATTACATAACTTGTCAAAACTACACCACAGCGGGGGGAGGGGCGGGGTTTACCTCAGTGGTTAGAGTGCTTGCCTATCAAGCACAAGGCCCTGAGTTCCATCCCTGGCACAAAACAAAAACAAAAACAAAAACAAAACAAAACAAACAAAAATTCCTGTGTGTCAAGAGATGCAGAAAGTCCTCCCCCAGATTCAGTTCAGTGTGACTTGAATTATCACATTCTTTCTCCTGCAACACATTGGTTTCTTGGCTCCAGGTAAGTTTTTCAGAAAGTACCCAAGCAGAGTATTAAAACAAACCAATAAACAACAACAAAATCTAGGCAAAGTCAGTTCATAAGGCCTGAAACAGTTTCTTCACTGTTAGGGAAAAAATGCACTTTGGTTCAAAAGCAGAAAATCTCAGCGCCTGAGGCCTCTGCTGTGCTGCCCGACTATGCCATGATAATGTTGCAAAGAGCATCCTACACTACAGTGGAGCAGGAAGCACTCTCACAGATCACTGGCCAGCGGCAGGGATTTCTTTCTCCTATAACTTTGAAATCTCTATATTTATCATCAGTGTGTAACAATAGAAAGCATATACTGTCTGTAGTAAAAATGTATTATTTGATATTACATTAAGTTTCATCTTTTAACAGCTGACATCACATCCAAGTTAGGGCATAGGAATAATTATTTACTTTATTTTGTTTCATTCTATCTTCCCTGAACTGCCTTCATTGTACCTCTTCACATTGCTTTTAAATTATACTTTGAGAGGCTGGGGATTTAGCTCATTAGTTAGAGTACTTGCCTAGCAAGTACAAGGCCCCAAGTTCGATCCCCAGCACACACACACACACAAAAAAGTTATATTTTGAGTACAAAATGAAATAAAACACTACAGAGTTTTTTTGTTGGCCTTTCTTTCTTCTCTTTTTCTTTTTTGGTAAATTTCCTTTGAGTTATTTTCCTTCTTTGTTTAACCATTTTTCCTCTGTTAGCTCAGAGTGCTTTAACTCAAAGTTGAACGGTTGGCAAATAATGAAGAGGGTCCCAATGAAGAACTTGGTATCAGGAGTCAAGCTCAATCAAGAACTTGGCTCCCCCAGTCACTCAATCTGTGATTCTGCACATGGTAACTTACAAGAGTGCCACAGATAACAAGAAAGTGTGTTTCACAGGTCATGTAGGAATTAAATGAACATATATGCACACTTAGAACACTTTGATGCATATTAATTATTAACAGCAGTCTTGGTTGGAAACATTTGAAAGCTTTCTCAGTCTTAATCAATTTTTTTTTTCATGGCTCTGAGCTTTGATTACTTAGGCACGTGGAGAACCCTTCCATATAGATCATGATAAATTTAAATGCCTTATTTTTAGTTCATTCTACTTTGTTAGTCTAAATATTGATGCATGTGATCCAATATTGACAAAAGAGAAAGGATAATAAGAAAAATATGGAAAGCATTATTCTTCCTGTTAAAGAGAAACTTTTAGTGAAAGGTCTTTAATCCTTTTCCCTTTATCTCTCGCTTTGTCTACCATTCTGTGAGAATTTGAGGCTCAGAAATGTAGCTGTCCACTTGAAATCACAAGGAACAGAACTTCAAGGTGAAAGAGAGACAAAATGAAAGATTCCAGTCTTTCTCAACAACGTTATCTCCCCTAACCACCAAGAGAGGTCCCCTTTAGACATCTGCAGTGAGTTAAGCACATTCTATGAGACATCTTTTATTTACTCTTTGTTGAGTTTTGGGATGCATCATATGAAACCTAATGGAAACATTTTGTAACAGCTAAGTCTTGGAAGCAACCTAAATGCCCAACAACTAATGAATGGCTAAAGAAGATGTGTTTTTTCTAAACAGTGGAGTATACACCACCATAAAAAAGGATAAACTAGAGTTATTTGTATGTAAATGGATGTTCCTTGAGAACATACTACTGAGTGAAATAAATCAGACACTTATCAGTACACATCGAATTGTTTCTCTGATATGAGAAACCATAAGTGTAAATAAGGACAAAGAGGTAGAATAGATATTATGTTTAAAAAAAGAGAGATAGAAAAAAAAAAAAAGAGAGTATTCAAAAGAAAGGAGAACTAGATAGGGAAAAGGAGGATAAAGAAGAAGGTTAAAAGAAAAGTAAGATGAAAGGGAAAAAATGGAAAAGTGTAAATAAACTTGTTGCAAATAGAGAGGGGTGGGTAAATGGAAGGGAGGGGAGGGGAAGAGAGGAGAAAGCCAAGATATATCATGTACAGGTACAAAATAACCATGTTGATTATGTTCATTATGTATACAATGTACCAATACATGTTCTTGGTAAAAAATAAAAAATAAAAATAAGAATTATTAGCAGTACCATACCTTGTTTTCTCACCCACACATTCAGTAATTTCAGTGAAGGGTTCCAACAAAACAAGCCCTAGTATGGCAGCCATAGTACTGGTAGAATGATTATAAACTGAAGCATATTTTCTAGAGAGCAATGTGGCAGCACTCAAGAGTCTTTCACAAGTAATAATTCTAAAACTGATTCTCTGGATACTAACGAGAAGTTTACTCAGAGATTTATGTATAGGAATATGTATAGTAACAAAAGTACGAATAAGTATGCATAGCACATCTGGCATATCCATATTTTTAATATATATCTTCCATATCATTAATGATACTGGTGAGCATTTAGTAAATAAAATTTAAAGTGGAATGTTTGTTCATGTTTTTCAGTATTCTGATCTTATCTCTTGGGGAAAGAGAGAGAGAGAAAATGGCAACTTAGAATTTAGAGAGAACTTAGCTGTAAAACTATCATTTTATTATTTTTAAATCCAGCTAAATTTATTTCCTAAATTTTTAAATCCAGAAAAATTTATTTATAAATTTATACATTTATTTATAAACTTTGGGGACTGTGGCAAAACATTAGCCTTGTCATAAATTCTTATTGTGAACTCCTCTCTATTCATACAAGCAGTACAAGGGCAGAGGAGGGAGGTGGGGGTGGCCAAGGAGCACAGCTGACATACAGTTGAGACCTGACATATGGTAAAATGTCTCCAAATGTCCTAAGTTGATGTGGTCTTTGACTCCAGTTTCTCCTGTGAGATCCATGCCCCAATTCAGTCTCTACTACATTTTTTTCTGATTGTAGATGTTGAAAAGTTTCAAGAGTCAAGATTGTCCTTCATCAAGTTACACTTACTTTAAACTGTGAAAGTGGTTTTGTGTATTAGTCGATTCTTCATTACTATAATAAAATAATTGAAGCTGGATTCCTATGATGAAAAAATTGATTTATCTCACAATTTGGAGACTGAAATTCCCAGGTCAGTGACTACATTATTTTGGCTTCTGACGAGGGTCTAATAGTAGCTGGTATCGTGGCATTAAGGCACACGAAAGAAATCTTGCAGTCAGAGAAGAAGCCAGAGAGCAATTTAGAGATAAGAATTGTGTTTATAGCAACTCACTCTTGGGAGAACTAACTCAGTTTCTAATTAGCTTAATCCCATTGAACCTGAGTACACTCAGTGATCTAATGACTTCTCACTAGACTTCGCTCTTAAAGGTCCCACTGCCACAATGAAGACCAAACTGCCAACATATGAACCTTTAGGGAAAAATTACATTTACACCATATCAATTTTTATTGTTATTATTTGTTACTTCCTTGTAGCAATTGAGAATTCAAGACATGCTCCTATAATATTGCACAAATAATTTATTTTCTAGGTATCCTAGAAAAATAAGAGTAATAAATCTTATTAAAAATCTCATGGAATGTTTTATTTCCTTTGCCACATCCCCAGGTTGTTTCTTTTGTTTGGTTTGTAACATTCACTTTAACTATACTACTTCAGTACTCTTACTGCTGTTCTGTGATAATCCTGAGCCTCTGTAACTAGGAGTCTATTTCATGTCTCTATCAATTATGTAACACAATTATGAACATATATATGTTTGGACCAACATTATCATTTTTATCATCAGTCATTGATTATGAATTTGTTTTGCATAAAACCCAGATAGGATCCTTTCCAATAGTGGATAGGAAATTCAAACATGTTCATTCAAACATTCAAATAAACACATGTGATAATTTACTACTCCAAATTGTACAGTGTCAGGCTAGTGAAAAAGTTTGCATTGGGTTTTATTGAACAATTTCTGAAATATGTCATAATTCTGAACTAAATAATTTCCTTGCCTCCTTGCTGTCCAGTCTTAAAGCTCAAGGGCAATTGCTATTCCCCACACCACTGGGAACACCCTCCACTTCAGTTACATCCTCATAGAATCCAACAAGCGTGTCCCTATGATGTTCTACAAGCCAGCAGCTGCTTAATAAGAATAGAAAATGCCTGCTGGAACTTTGAGAAATATACCCCAGACATAGTGAGACAGAAGACAAGAAAGGACCGGCAGGTTGACTTTAATCTTCCTTCCCTCCCTTTCACCCCTTCAAGACAGTTCCAGAGTGTGACGGTTCGCACCAGTGTTGGGGATGATCCCACAGTCACGCGAACCAGAACAACTAAGAATAAATTAAGAGGTTTAGTGCAGGATAAAAGAAAAGTGCTAGAGAATGGAATGATAAGTCTTCAATGTACCCTGAGTCCCAATAGCTCTTCTTAGGTCTTGCCTGTCTACTTGTAATTGGATATATGCCGAAGGAAAGATTGATGTGCTTGTCCATTCAAAGATATCCCCTCAAATAAAGTGAGTCTATCTGATGTTGTCCAATGCATCCAACAATTTTTAACAAATTGTCTGCTCCATAAGGACATGAATGATCCTGTTTTGTACATGTGCATATTTGCAGAGAAGGCATCTCAGTGCCCTTGGGTAAAGGGGCAGAAGCATAAAAAATCTTCTTCACTAACACATCAGAGGCAGTATATCGGTGTACATTTGGGTAAAATAGCCCCCAAATAATTCTGAGATTGAAATATTTTGACTGGAACGGACTCAGAATAAGTACCTGAATCTGAGAGAGAGAGGCTGTTTTAGGACTGATTTATGATTTGGCTGGAAAGCATGTCCCGATCTTGAGTCAAAGTCAAAATACCTAAGCATGCTAATGACAAACACATTACCAGTGGGGCTCAAAAAGGGGGAACCATTTGTAAATCACCCCAGAAGTTCAGACACAAAGGGTGCTGTAGCAGCAGTACCAGCCCACCTTTGGTTACTCCAGAACTACCGAAAGCAGCAACAGAGCAATGACCAGATGCTCCTCGGCACTCGAGCTGTACAGTGGGACTTCATGTCCACGCTCTAAAACAGAAGGACTGAGAAACAGACTGCACATTTCAGAATTCTAGTAGGAAACATTGATTATGATGGGTGATTTTATAGTGAATACTCAATGAGAAAAAAAAAATCAACGAGAGAAGTGACTATCCTCATACAATGATTTAATGAAGTCATGGTAGATGTATTTACAGAGATTGAGCTTTATAAATCTCTGTGTCCTATACAAGTCTTGGCTTTGCAAACTGTAACAAATGCACCTCCTATAAAAGATTTCGTAACAATTAAATAAAATATTTATTTAATATTTAATTTGAAATTGAAAAGGAAATATGTGTTTTTAAAACATTAGGTCATACAGAAAAGTATGTTGAAGATAAACAATCACAATTTGTAATAGCTAAGTCTTGGAAACAACCTAAATGCCCAACAAATAATGAATGGCTAAAGAAGATGTGGTTTTTCTACACAATGGAGTATACACCACCATAAAAAAAGGATAAACTAGAGTAATCTGTATGTAAATGGATGTTCCTTGAGAACATACTATTAAGTGAAATGAATCAGACACTTATCAGTACATATTGAATTGTTTCTCTGATATGAGAAACCACAAGTGTAAATAAGGACAAAGGGGTATAATAGATATCATGTAAAAAAAAAAAAAGAGAGAGAGGTAGTATTCAAAAGAGAGGAGAACTAGATGGGGAAAAGGGGGATAAAGAAGAAGGTTAAAAGAAAAGTAAGATGAAAGGGGAAAAAATGGAAAAGTGTAAATAAACCTGTTGCAAATAGAGAGGGGAGGGGAAGGGGAGGAACCAAGATACATCATGTACAGGTACAAAATAACCATGTTATGATCATTATTTATACAGTGTACCAATACATGTTCTTGATAAAAATAAAAATTAAAAAAAAAACCAATCACCTGTCACACCATCACAAAATAATGACTCTTTTTAATAGTTCTCATGTCCACTAAAATGATGTTACTTTAAGAACTCCACCTAAGATAAGAGAATCTGAACCTACTTATAATTCTTTGAAACATATAAAATTAATTTGTTCTTTGTGTGGAGAAAAGTCAGCCACCAGAGAACAACAGTTTAAAAGAAGAGTGAATTTATTTTGGTTCTGATTTGAGAGGGTTTAGTTCATTGTGTTAATTCCATTGTTCTGGGTCTGTGGAAAACCAGGACATCACGGTGGCAGGCAGCATGGGCAGAAGGAGCAGAGAGATAAAGAGGTTAGTAAGAAAGGTGCTAGTGACAAAATATCCTCCTCAAAGCTGCATCTTCACTGGACTTGTCTCATTCTATTAGGCTATACCGCCTAATAAATCCACTGACCTCTGAACTTCTCAATTCATTGATAAATGCAGAGTCCTTCTGATACAATTAGTTCCCAAAACCCTTATCTTTGAACAGTGCTACATTGGAGACCAATCTCCAATCACGTGATGCATATGGAATCCTACAGAATGGGGTCCAGAAACAGTTTAGTAAGTACACTTCAACATTAGAACTCATAGTGCTGGATCTGAAAGCGTAGTTCCTAAGCGGTTTTCTCACCTCTCTCAGAAGTCATAAAATTGAAATAACTTCAGGCCTTGCTCAAAATTAGGTTTTTGCTGCACGGAACGTTGTAATAGGTTTGATTATCTGCACAGACCTCAAAAACTTCCTCTTTACAAGCGATATATCTATTTGACATATCGTTCATGCTTCACTGGAAAAGCAGTTCTAATTTTCTTCAAGAACTTTTTTTTTTTAATTCCAACATGACTGTATATTTAGTGCAAGATGCCTAGCTTCCCACTCCTTAATCTAAACATGCATCTCTTAGTTTTCGAAATACCTTCAAGTAAAAACACCTACCAGCCATTATGGGGTTAAAAACTATCTTCATTTCAATATTATTTTAGAGGAAAAGAGAGCATGTTGATCAGCAGAACAGTCAGAATACAGATGATATTTTTTAAATTGGCCATGGGTATACTTTGAGATACTCCCATTAATTAAAATATTAACATAAAATATTACTTTTTATAGGTCACCTCAACAGATATAAAAATAAGGAAATATTCTGATGTACTGTAATAAACAAAATAACACAGGCGTGAAGTAAGCACATGCTGTGGGAAAAGTGGTGCCATTAAACTTGCTCCATTAAGTGTTGCCATAAAATATCACCTACTAAAAAGATAATGTATCTATGGTGCATGATATAAAGCATAATAAAAATGTATTCCTGCTGGGCATGGTGACACATGCCTGTATCCCAGCACTCAGGAGCTTGAGGCAGGAGGACTGCTGCAGGTTTGAGGCCAACCCGGGCTGTACTGTGAGTTCAAAGCCAACCTAAGCTACATAGTGAAACCCTATCTCAAAAAACTAAAAATAAATAAAGAAATAAAACAGAAAACATCCTCCTATAAGGAATTTTTTACATGTTAGGAAATTCAGCAACAACAAAAAGAAATAATAAATATTAGAGTAATATAAAAACTTAAGGAATGTATAAAGTTCATATAATTATAGTCAGTATTTTTAAAAAGTTATGATGACATCTTCACAATAATAGGAAATATTGAAAAAAGATACACAGAGACTATTACAGTGTTTTTCAAGTTAGGATTGATAAAGTAAGATATTTAGCTGAAAATCTAGCAGAAAAGCCCTACAAAAATTATCACAAATTAAAGACAAAAAAAAGGAAATAAAATTGAAAGTATTTACAAAAAATAAAGTTCCATGGTGAAATAAATATCCACAAATTATGCAAATATTCTAAATAGATAATATAAGGGGAAAAAGTGTGAGAAATGATCAGTAAATAATACATTTTTAGACTAGAAAAATTTAAATCAAAAGATCTTACAGAGTACTTAGCTGCATCAATCATATAAAATGATGAACAATTTTATTAATTTATTCAGATAATTCAGACCATCATAAATGTTTATTTACAAAATAATACTTCATTTACAAAATATAAAACTCAAATACTATGGCTGTCTTTTCACCAACAATACTAGGTTGCTTTAAAAAATCTTGGTGAAATTGATATCAAATCACAATGATGCTCTACTAAGCATTTATTCAAAATGTGAGAGCAAAAGAAAGATATTTTAATGTATTATCATTTGGGAAACTGGCATCTTATTTGTTGTTTCTGATACAAACATGGTATATGGAGAAGAAGAAAAGAAAATTTTCTTTCAAATTAAAATCAAATCCCAGAAAAGAATTTAAAAGGTCATGTAAAAGGAACATGAAGAAACCCAGCGTGGTGGTGCAGGCCTATAATCCCAGCACTCAGGAGGCTGAGGTAGAAGGGTCACTCCTAGTTTGAGGGCAGCTTGGGCTACATAGTGAATTCAAGGCCAGCGTCAACCACATAGTGAGACACTGAAAAAACAAAACAAAACAAAACAAAACAAGGAAAATAGTTTTGACAAAAATGCTGTATGTAGAAACAAAGAGCCTGCAAGTGAGAGAAAAAACCATATACAAGAAAACAGTAAAGATTTTTATTGCTATATTTAGTATTGTATTCTCTTTTCTTCTCTAAGAGTAGAAGTTTTATCTGAGCACATAGTAAAAACTACACTAGATTCTTCGAAAAAAACTGTAATCATATATTAATTTCTGTTTAATAGATAACAAAAGAAGTGATAGTTGTAATATCAATTGTAATAGCAATTTTCATACGCTTATTTGGTGTCAGATGCTTTTATAAATACTTTAGAGATGATAGATCATTTTAGTTAGATACTTGGTTTGCCCTCACTCATGCTATGCGAGCACCTTACCACTGAGCTACACCTGAAGCACAAATGGTAGCTCATTTAATTTCACAGTATTCACACACAGTAAGAATTATTTAAACCTTACAGATGAGAAGAGTTTTACATATTGAAAAAGTTAGCACTGAAATTGAAGACAGTTTACAATTTACGTACAATTTTTGATGTTTTACTTAAAACGTTCATATTGTTGTTTTATTTCCCCTCTCTTCAGTGCAAATAATTATAATGTGAATATTATAATAAATGGTTTAAGAAATTCCCTTAGTCTGCAAGAAGGAAGCCTAATGATGAAGGTGAATAGGATTAAGACAAAGAAAACAGAGAGATCAAGTTGCCAAAGCCATGGAGCTGCTATATTAGCCCTTAAGAGACAGGTTCTTTCTTTTTTTTTTTTTTTAAAAAAGGTATTTGACAAGTGATTCAAGAGTGAAAATTGCTTCATAGCTATTGTGCTAGTTATAAGGAACTAGATATTAAGAAAATGATAACATTATGATTCACTGTCAATAAGAAAAAGAGTAATTGGAAATTTTAAGAAAAAATAATGCTCAAGAAGTATGAAGCAAATATAAAAAGAGGGACATATTTGGATTTTATGAAATACAGTAACAGGTGAGGAGACTTGTCCTTGACATTTATAAGCTATTTCTATTTGACTTAAATAATACATAGGGTAACATGATGCAAAGGATAACATGATGTTTAATTTTCCCTAGGTACAATCATGCTAATTATTTGTAAAATGAATTATACTTGTATATTGTCTTCTTTCAACTAAGTTGACCATAAACCGAATATGGGAACAGTTTCCTAAAACATGAAAATTATACATATTATTATAATAAAAGCAAAAAGAAACACAAAGTGATGAGAATAATTTGAAAGGTAGAAGAGCATAATAGAGTTTTAGACAAGTTTAATATGATTTCCTCATTATATTTAAATTGAAGGAAGATATAGCTCCACAGATGACTTAACAAGAGAAAAAGTTATAAATACATACAAAAGGAAAGCAGTTAACAGAGGAAGTTACAAAAAATTTGCAGAAATGTTTAAAAATGGAAATAGGGATTTATAATTGTGGTTTTTCATAGCAGAGAGTTAATTGAAACTGTCTAAGGTTGACATTTAAGAAATGGAGTATAATTCAAAGCAGGGAATCAACAGATGAGCCAATAACCTGAAAAGTTTAAATTGGAGAGTGCCACTAGCAGTGAAGGTGAAACAATGGTATTGTAATATTGATTTTTATTACATAATATTTATTTTTATTGTGTATATATTTATGTTATAAGAAAATAGTTTATGTGGCAGGAATCTCATATTTTCAATTGTTCTATTTTACAAGAGGTCTCTACAAGCAGAGTATAGTTTATTTATATTGCTTTGGAAATTTATAATAACTCAATTTCAAGAGCTCATTCATAAGGTCACAAACTAACAAGGGTTTTTCTTTAGACATTATGAAATATTCTTACTCCATGTCTCCCATGGAATTCTTCAAACCTAAATGTTGAGATAAATAACTCAACTATAGAAGATAAACAGCTATGTCCTTGTTATGTTTTCAGTTTTGTGAGTGATAGTATTTAGTTATCAACTGGCACAAGCATGATAATCAGTTGTAAATGATGAAACATGACTCTTTAGCCCACACAAAGCATTTATAAAATGGCAAAACTTGGGTATCTGTAAAATATTTAAGGTAAAATATGTCACCTCATTATTTTCAGGTAGTCCTAAACTAGTATGATAATTTTTTAAAGCTTTTATTGAAATACAATGTGTCTGTAGAAAAAATGCATTCATATGTCTATGGACTGAATTGTGTTATGCCAGAATTCATATGTCCAAGCCCAAATCACAAACTGTAGATACCAATCTTGTGATGTTAATTAAGGTTAAATGAGAACACGAGGATGAAATCCTAATCCAGTAGAACTGGTGTAATTTCACCAAGAGAAGAGTGGGTGGGAATGCGATCACCAATAGAGTCTTGTGAACACAGTGAGAAGGCGGCCATGTGTAAGTAAGAGAGCGAGCCCTCACCAGAACCCCACCATGTGGGCACATGGTCTTGGACTTACAGCTTTCAGAACTGCCAGAGCTCATTTTTTTCTCTTTAAGCAACTTGGTTTGTGGTACTCTGTTATGGATGCTCTAGAAAACCGATCCTTATATGAAATATATAGCTTGCTATATATAAATCTATATTCAAAAGGTTAAAGTTTATAAAACTCTCATTGGCTTTTAATTTCACAAGCCAGAGTTCTCTAGCAAAAGAAAGTAATTAGCATAACATTTATATTTCTAAAAATCTGAAGTAATTTCAACATATGATAGAAAAGATAATGTACAGAATTGTTGCACAAATGTCATAGAGAGACATTTTGACAAATGCTACTTTTCTGCTTGCAGTGGGAGGATTGAGAATGTAAATAAATTCTAGAATTCTTCTATTTGTGGAAATTTCAGTTTAGCCGCACTTAAAAAACAAAAAATGAATGCATCAAACAAGTTTCAAAAACTTTGTCAGAGCAGATGTTTTTCAGTGCTGTAAAAATTAAAGAAAGAGAAATAGACAAATTGTCTGTGATACCAAGGTCGGAGAGTAGGCAGTAATCAACATAGGACAGGGAAACAGAAAATGAAACCTGCCATTGAATACACACAGCCCTTGAAATTTTGCAATGCACTGGCACTTATTTACTGTGCACACATAAAGTGAATTTTCAATAAGTTGGTGTGTTTAGACCAGATATAAGACAGAGATGATTTGTTGTTCTTGTTGTTTGTTTTGTTTTTTGCTGCTGGGGATCAACTCAGGGCATTGCACTTGCTAAGTAAGCACTGTAACCACTGAGCTAAATCCCCAGCCATAAAATGGAGATATTTTGAATTGCTATTTAATGAATTAGAAAAAGCAAATTAATATTTGCATTTAATATATACATAGATGAACAAAAATGTTATGAAATGGATAACCATGAATAAGATTTTCATGAAAGCATTTTATGAATACTAAAAATAGGAAACTATTAAAGAATGATCTTCATTTTTTGATAGTAATAATATTCTGGCTGTTTTCTAAGGTACTATTTCTTTGACTTTAAAAATATCAGGAAATGGATATCTTCATATTTATAATTAATAGAAGGTATGGCTAATCATATGAAGACATTACATAAACATAAAGAGAAAACATGGGATGAATGTTCTCTCCTTTACTAAATGTGTCCATGTGTTGATTCAAATTTATTTTATTATACTGAAAGAAGCATTGGTGTTATATGTTCTAAGTTATAGAAACTACTTATTAAAATTTTATGGTTTTATTAAAAATTTCAGACTTGCTTCTCCTTACTTTTATGAAGTCTATTGGTTATCCTTGTTAGAGAGCAGAGCACAAGTAAATGTTTATACCAGAAAAACTTACAATTAAATTTTACCAAGACTCTTTTTCTTATAAATATCAATATTTTAAAGTAATATTTTGCAATTGTTCCATTTCATTTTCATAGAAGATACCACTTTTGTGAAGAGTCATAAAAAGCAAATCTAGGGGTGGGGATTTAGCTCAGTGCTAGAGCACTTGCATAGCACAAGCGAGTCTGTAAATTTGATCCCTAGATCCAAAACAACACAAAAACAGATCTGCATGCTCCAGTTGAGTTTGAGACAAAACAAATGAATAAATATGGATTTATCATATTGAATACCTAGGATATATTGTAATATTAGAACCTAATAAATAATGCATAAATTTAATTCAGATAATTTAGTTAGAGTAGTCTAATTCCATCAAAGATTGTTTATCTGACTTATTTCTAATATTTTGGAAATAAAATAAAAGGAATCTCAAAATTAGGAAGGTAGTAATAGAATCTAAGTTGATACCATTACTATTGAAAAGTCTGTAACGCTATTTTGTAATCTCCTATTTATAAATCAAAATTTAATTCTGCGTGTCCCATATGATCATCTTTAACACTAACGTTGATCACTGCTTAGTACAGCAGTCATGCATTTACCGTCCACTCACACATATATGTTTTGTCAAAGAAGTTAGGAATTTGGTTTGGATGCGATTGTATGTTTCTCAATAGCTTAGTTCTCCTTAATACTACTTAATACTTGATACCTACATCATCTAAATTACAAGTGATAAAGAGGTCAAGTATATGAGAACCATCTATTACAACATTTTAAGAAAATACAAACACTTATTTTTAGAGAATTCTATATTTTAAAATAGTGGTCTTCAAATCTAGCTTGATTCCTTACCTACCAGGGACATGCTCACAACAATGAGTGTAAAATTTCAATAGTAAAATTTGCCCTAAAAAATTTAATATTGTAGTCTATTCTAAAAAAATTCTTCCTGAAATTATGTTTGCTACTAGCCTACTGTACTAGTTACTTTTCTTTTGGTTTGCAAAAGAGCAGATTTAATACAGGACACTTACAAATTACAACATTCACACATACAAGCCAAATGCAGGAAGAGTGCAGAACATTTACCTGTGCCCTGAAGACCTGAAAGATCCAATCAAGGGCTGGGACCCTACAGCAATGACCCGTGTACATCCCTGTCTGCACTAAAAGTCTGAAGAAATCTATACTAGAACCAGAAATGAAGACCAGCACTCCTCTGAAGCAGGCAGCAGCCATCCTTGAAGATAGCAAGGCCCTGAGCTCCTTCTGTGATGACAATAGCTGAGCTCACTTCTGGAGGACCAGCCGCAACGGAGCTTCTCCTGGGAAACAGCCAGCCCTGTCTTCTGTCCTGTTGACCTCTCTACGTGTGGGCAACAGTCCTCAGGTGGATCCGCTATGCCCAGAACCCGCCAATTCAGTTCAGCTGGGTGCTCCTGCTCAAAAGGACCACAGTAATAAGTGCACCACACCTGAATAAACACTAAATGATAGAACTGTAAATAAAAAACATTTAATACAAGTACCTTTGTAAGAAATAGCATTAAAAACATGTGATTTTCCATGATGTAAGTGCCAAATATTGCCAAAATGGAATTGCTAAATCAATTTGCAAAAAAGTAACAAATGTATCTTGACCTTTTATTTTTACAATAAAGAATTTAAACAATACTTTTTAAAATGTGATTAATCATAAATACAAGGATTTTAGACTTAGTCTTTTATCCCAAAAATGTGACAAACATTTTAAATTCAAACCCAACAAAATGTATAATAATGTAGAATCTTATATTTTTTGCTTCAAAATTCAAATAATCTTCAAAGAGTAAGAAAGTTTTAAAAAATGTCATGGATAATGTAATACATATTAAGGGAAATGTCATTTTCTTTATTTTCATTGAATTATAACAAAATATTCATGTAAACATTTTGAAGAAACAATATTGTCCTTAATTTTTTGATTGTTGTTGGCAAGTTGTTTACAATTTTACTGTCATGTAAATTTTCAGTTAAATTGAACTATGTTTATTAATTTTTAATTAAATGTAGTGTTTGTAAAGAAATTTCTTAATTTTTAAATAAAGTGTACATATCATAAAAGTAGAAATAGTCACATATGAAACGTATTAACATGATTGAGTCTCATAGAGCTTCTGAATTTTTTAGGTTGATGTTTTTATTACTTTTGGACATTGTAGGTCATTATATCTTTGACAATTGCTCCTTTCTCGTTCTTTCTTTTCTCTATTTGATAATCTATTATACCCTAACTACAACTTTCATATTTTTTGAATTCTCAAATGTTATTCTTGTTTTTACTTTGAAAATTTCCTAGTAATCTGTCCTGCAGTTATTTTTTGTTTTTGTTTTTGTTTTTGTTTTTTTTTAACCTCACTCTGTGAAAAGTTCCAATCTGTTATTTACACCACCCATTAACCTATTGATTGTTTTACCTGATCCTAATTGCTTGAATATATGATTATTCACCTTCTTGTCCACCACCTCTGATTTCTACAGTATGCTAATCATACTTATTTCAGAAATACTGAAATAACTGAAATAATTATATGACTTGTGCGGGTACATCTTTTGTCTGCTTTTCCCCTTGTTTATTAGTCATTAATTTCTAATCTTACATCTAGCAATTTTGTGTTATATGTCGGAAATTGTAGTGTATAAAGGAACCACCCAAGAGGTTCTCTTTTTACTCTATGAAATACATGAAATGAGGAGGTCACTGCTTTGATCCACTTGAAGATTGAGGATGGTTAGGATAACGATGTCATTTCGAGGAGTTACAGTCTGTTTTAGTTCATGACATTCTTTGCATTCACCCCTCCTAGACCTTTGAGAATTTGGTGGCTATTATTTCCTCAACTGTGAGACAATGAGACTTTGACTTCTGCCTTTCACTGATTCTAGGGTAGAATTTCATGCTCCTGAATTCCACAGCTTCAAAATTTGTGAAAAGATTTGAGGATAGTTTTCTGGTACTCTTTATTTATTAAATAACTTGAACTTGCAGAAAATTTCGAGATACATTAAAAACATCTCTGCTTTCTGAATTTCGTCTGTGAGAGGACATTGACCTAGATTAGCACAATATGACCATCTAAGACAAAAATTAACTTTAACACCTTACAATTACAAAATAATTGCTTTGTACTTAAATCTAGTGTGACAATTGTCATAATAATATGTCAATAGCAAACAAATACAATTTTGAATCATGGTATTTTATTCAATTGTCATGATTTTTAGGCTCTTTCAGTATAGAAATGTGTTCCTTAACATTTTCTTAATTTTAATAATCTAGACATAATTGCTTAGTTTAATATTTTAATTTTTTGGTAGAATATCCCTTAGGTAATATTTCCTCTTGAGAAATTTCAGATTATGCATCTTCACATGAATGTCACAGAAATGTGAATTTCCTCAGAATGCAGTTTATCACGAGTTGTAGAGTTTCCATTTGCTCCCTTGCAGATAATGTTTACTTTGATCATTGGATACAGATAATAAAAACTAATGTTGTTATTAATTTTTCTTTAGAATTAATAAGTGTTTTATGTACATATGGATTAGGACTATGTAAGTATCAATTTTCTCAGAAAATTAATTTAAACATTCATTATTTATTTATCTTGAAACTCAATTTTTCCTCAAATTGGAATTTGTTCAGTGGTAAACTTTTCAAGCTATCTTCTGTGTTTTCAACATAGTCCTCCCCTCTATTTTTTTTTTGGTGGTGCTAGGGATCGAACTCAGGGCCTTGTGCTTGCAAGGCAAGCACTCTAATCACTGAGCTAAATTCCCAGCCCTCTTTTTTCTTTTGTTTGCATATTCCAGCTTTCTGGCACAAAACGATGTTTCTTTATTATCGTATACTTTTTTCTGAACCAGGAGTTGAATTAGCCACTTCTTCAAGAAAACTCACCCTTATTGTAAAATGCCATATGGATAGCACTACTATAAGTAATTTGACTCATGGTTATTAAAATTTTGCTCTTGTCAAATTTTCTCAAAAGCCAGTATGCATGTATATATTTGATATGAGTGTGTGTATCCACAAATCTACACTTATACTTCCAGTTTATAGTTATTACGTACGATATAGAGCTGTTCTGAAATCCCGTATATATACCAACCAATTATTATTCCTAATTACTTAGCAAAAAGTATTTGAAAAATAAATTTACTTAGTTAAAGATATGAAATAGTTATTACAATAAGAATTACTTGAAAGCATTAAAATTTCAGTGAAGCAGTAACTCCATATATTAGTTCATACTTATAGACATTCATTTAAATATTGGTCTTGATATATGCACATAAAAATGAGGTTTTGTTTTTGAGCCGCTGCGGGCAGAACCCAAGACCTCATGCATATTAAGCAATTACCACTGAGCTATATCCCCAGGTGCAGCTATGAAGTTACTTAGGTATGGTGTGATAAATTTCGTATCTGTGCACTTGCGCATAAACAACCAATATAGCATGCTAAATACACTTTATAATGAGTTAGCATAACAGCCTCATACACTAAATATAATACAGTGTTGGAAAATTAGAGTAGCAATTATTTTTTATGTCTTCATCACTTAAAGCTTCTCCCACTTTGCTTGTTGGGGAGAAAATACACAATTTTATATAATGTTTGTTTCATTTCAGATTTTGTGTTCAATGAAGAGACTGATTATTATTTTCTTTTACTAGTTTTCTATAATTTTCAAGAACAAATCCAATGTTTGAAAACTATAATTGTATTCTAATTTGATTTAAATAAAGCAAACTGAATGCAGTTTTAATTTCTTCCCTAGGGACAAAGAAAGTACAAATAATTCTTTAGTAATAATGTAGTTCTCAGTGCTATTGTATTTATTGTTTTGTTTAATATTCTGCTTATTATTTTATATAACAATATTTCCAAATATCAGAAAGAGTATCAATAACAATTTCATATAGTTTACAAATCCAGCAAAATGATTTTTAAGAAAATTTTTAAGAAAAAAACACAGAATGATCAACCATAATAGAAAGAAAAAGTATTAAAATAAATTTTAAAAGATTTGGAACTCTCTTACACATTGCGTAGACTGAAATGTGTAAAAATAACAAAGGTTCATCTCATAAATTTATAAATTTGAGTTATTATTAGTTGTTAATATGTCTAATTTTCCAAATTAGTTTAAATTTTCTTTCTACATATTTAAGCAATTTTTTGAATTATTCAGTAAAGTCTTACTTTTTCCAGAATAATTAATCTACTTTATATTATGCACATTTTCATTTAGTCCTTCATTTTCCTTTTCATTCCTTCACTCTGTACCATTTAGTGATTTTTTTTTCCTCAAGACGTTTTGCTTTTCCCGGGCATATTAAGGTGATTAGGTTATTTACGTTATATGATACACCAGTTTAAAGACAAAAGTTGTAGATAATTACGAATTTTATGCAAAAATAGCTTTCGTATCTTCACCATTCAGAGATTAGCCACACCTTCACAGCAGCCCTTAATTTCCAATACAGTGGTACCTCGGTTCATGAACACTTTTGTTTGCAAACAAATTGGTTCACAAACAAAAGCTTTTGGCAAAATGTTGTTTTTATTTACAAACTCAACACTGGGTGACAAACAGTGACAACCGTCTTTCCTGCACAGACACAAAGGGAGCCTTCTTTTACAAAACTGTAGAACAAATTAAGTTCGTGAACTGAGGTATGTATAGTTATGGAACAAGACATTTTGTTTTTTCAAGGAAAGATGCAGTTCCCTGTTTGGATCCTGCTCACTTGTATCCCCTGAACCTGGCAAATTTCTCACTTTGTTTTCCTTTTACAAAAATATTACTCCTTTCTGAGCACCTTCTCAAATTTCACTTTGGGAATATTTGGTACTCTCTCTTAATTAAACTCATTCTCAGTAATTCATAGATCAGTCATCAGCTATGCCCTGAGAAGATGCACAATAAGTATGTGTCCACTTTTACTATGTGGATTTACTCAGGAATTTTCAGTATTGTCATTCATTTTAATTGCAGCTACCCTACTGGATATTGGGAAAATGTTTTCTGCCCTGTGTAATAAGGGCATATTATCTGCCTGATAATAAAGAAGGTAATATCGGCTTTTGAGGAGTTTTATGAGGATTTCCTTGTCGAGACATTGACATAAATCTTGAACTCTCTGTAAGTACTTATTCATTCAATTCTCTACAGATAGAAATTAGCCTGTACAAAGCATGTGAAGCCGCTACCCTACCATATTTATACCAGGTCCAAATCAGAGCCTGAAAGTTTTAGGCTGTGGTTTAAATAACTGCATGTTGCACAAAAATTTCAAAACAATTGATTCTTAAAACATGCAGTACATAGAAATTTTTCTGAAAGAGCACCTAGAGCAAATAGAAGATAATGTGAGGAAGATAGATCATATCAAATTGCTTTTTCTATTTCTGATATATGAGAGAACAGGAAATCCTAAATGACGTAAAAGTGCTGAGCGTCTCACAAGTACATTCTGAAGTAGGTTACAAAGTTATGAAATTATAAATTCAACAGATAGTGAGATGTTCTTGAAAGATGTTGTATTTGGATGTCATGTTGTGTATCAAAGTATCCAAACTTCACTATATAGTGTAAGTTACTTTTCTTTACATTCCATGTACTGTCATAATCACATAGATTGTGTGTGTGTATATGTGTGTGTGTGTGAGAGAGAGAGAGAGAGAGAGATGAAATGAAATAGTTTCTTGTAAAGGAGAAATGGTTTAAGCGTAATTTATTTTCCAAATGGTATTTAACATCCCTCACTCAGTTTTTAGCATAACTTTAACTTCTGTTATGTGTATGGCAATTGAAATGGAATTATCATGATGGCCTAAAAATGTGAACATTCATTTATTTCTCATTTGTTCTTCAACCACTTGGAACTTAAGTGCAAACTGGATGCCTTTTTAAAACCCATGATTGTAAAGCTAAATCGTCAACCAACTCAGTATGATGTTGGAGTACATATGGAGAAAATGTAATTAAGAAATAAAGAATTTTCAAAATGATCGTTTATACTTTCAGTATCTTTCTCTAATTTTACAATTTACACTGCAATATTTTGCCAACGGAGTATAAACACTGGTAAAACTACAACATATACCAAATAATTCCCTTAGTTAAAAGTAATTAAATATTCAATGAAATATTTTTCATTTATCACTGCATAGTTTGCACTATAATGGGAAACAGAATTAAATGTTTTCAGTACATTTTCCCCTTGCAGTACTGGGGATTCACACTGAGCTACATAGCCGGCTTTTTTTTTTTTACTAATTTTGAGACACAAGTTCTCTGAGTTGCTAAATTTTCCAGGCTGGTCTCAAATTTATGTATAATCCTTCTGTCTCACACTTCCAGAGTGTGGAAATTACAGGCACACACCACTGTACCTGGCAGCATCGGTACAGAAAATCTTCAGTAAAGTGTGTCAGTCTAACTCAACAACTAGGTAAATTTAAAGTTTTCTAACTTTGCCTGGAATTTATTTAATACTCCTTTAAAAGTTTGCTGAGAGTGTTTATAAGTTAAGCAAGCTATTTGTAAGGCTCATACAGCTAGAAATAATAACATATAAAGTAAAAGAGACAAAATAGTGAACAAATAATTTAGTATTAAGTATTTTTAGGAACACAGTATGTCTGAAAATAAATACGTTCCCTTGTTTTTCAGACCAACAGTAGAGAGGAAAATTACTTGTTTTAGAATAAGTTGATTGTTCTCAAATGTGGCATTGCCACGTCTGACATTAAACTAGAAAAATACTTCTGCACAGATTCTTGTAAAAGCTGGACTATGCCAATTTTCATATGCAAAACACACTGCTGAAAAGAAATTTTTTGTGCATTTTCAAATGTTTAAAACTATAGAGAGTTCGAAGAATGGTACAATGCAATCCAGCACACACCTTACTTAGTTTTGTAAATCTTTAAAATCATATTTATTTCATCTCTCTTTATCATTATAGATATCCTTTCTCTTTTTTCTGAATCATATTAATAAAGACATCATGACTTTTATTCCTATATAAATTTAAGGAATATTAGTGATTATAGATATGAATTATAATATTAAGTATGAATTATATTCTCTTTTATAATTAAATGGTATACTTAGCACAGGTAAAAAAAATCATTGCATTTGGAAAACCTATCTCTGAATTGTTACAAAATGTCTTATCTTCTTATTTTATTTCAGGGGTACAAATAAAGTTCTTTCATGACATTTTTTGTGTGACTTTTCCTGCAATCTAAAACAGTTCTCCATTTCTGTGTTTTTCATGGCCTTGCATGCTACAGGGTCCTAGCCAGCCGTCCTGTGTGTAGAATATCATCCATTCTGTCTTCAGTGGTTATGTTCTAGTTTTGGTTTTAATTTCAGAATATTGGCTTATTGTTTTAGATAAGAAAATGGGCAGTAATCTTGTATTATTTAAACTCCTTTTCTCATGATAAATTATATAAAACACTGCACCAACTTTATTGCCTAAATATTTCACAACAATTTGCTTTCTTCCATCAACTTTGAGACTACTTTAAAAAATTAGTTGTAATTTAGCATGTTACAGAAAACTCTTGGCATGCCTCTCTGCCTCTTTTATTCTTCAATTAACTGACAAATTTTTTAAACACTGACTATGATCATATTACTCTTATGTAAAACAAAGCAAAATCAATAACATAATCAGAAAAAAATCAGCCGCTGAGCGATACATTAAAAAATGTTGTTTATGGTATGTTATTACGAGTGCTTAAAATTATGCAATATACCATGTTCCATGTTGTGAGTGTCCCTACATTTATAAATTCTTTCTCCAGCATTCTTCTCTGTCATAGTTTACATTACACTCATTCCAAAATAGCTATAGGTTGTTTTCATGCGTCATGATGTCTTTTAATATTTACATTTATACAAACTATTTCCTTTGGATGCACATCACAGTAGGGATATGAAAGCACAGACATACACAATAAGTCCTCCAATAAAAATAAACTACAGAAATTACAGCCCCAGAAAACTCCCATGGTCATCAAGGTTTCTTCATAGTGTCTTCACAAATATAAGTGAGTATGATGTCCCTTCTACATTCAGGATACCAGCATACCGTTCATATATGTTCTACGTGAAATAATAAATTTAATCTTAACTTTACCAAAATATTTTTCCTCTACAACCCACTTCGGTTCCTTTGGAAGAAATTATGCCTTGCTCCATGTGTTTGAACATGGATATGGTGACAATCACATTACCCTCCACTAATACTTTATGCTAATTCATTACAAGATTTTTTGGATACATCTTTGGTTCACTGACTGTCATCTGACCAACAGCAAGTCATTATGGATCTGCACTGAAATATTCTTTTAAAGTTAGCATTTGAACCAGTAATATAAGTTAGATACTGGGACTCCAACCAGCTATATTTTCACCATGCAGCAAAGTCAGTAATAGTGACAGTGGTAAATAATCAGAATCTAGATATGGAAATAGAGCTTTTGTAATATAGTAAGAGCTTCAGGATAAGGCTGCCTGGTGCTAAGCATCCTTGAACACCACCAAAATCTTTTTAACTAAAAACATTTAATTTATTCCAGATAGTTGGGATCAACATCTGTAAAAGAAAAGTGGTTGACTAATATATCTCCAATATTTTGCTTGTAAAACTTACTCCAAGTGTTTTTCCCACACAAATCTCACATTAAAGACTATGGCCTTTAGCTGGCCAGATGGCACACACATGTAATCTCAGTACTCTAGGGGGCTGAGACAGGAGGATTCCAAATTAAAGCCAAGCCTGGATCACTTAGTAACTTAACAAAACTCCATCTCAATTAAAAAATAGATAAATAAATAAATAAATAAATAAATAAATAAATAAAATTTTAAAAATTAAAAAAAATAAAAAACAGGGCTGGATATGTAGCTCAGTGTAAAGCCCCTAAATTCAATCCCTAGTATCACATAAATAAATATGCATACACGCATATACACACACCCAACAACAAAAACACCACCACCAACAACAACAACAACAAAAACAATATGGGCCTTATATCAGGGCTACCCAGAAATAGAACCAACAAAAATTATCTACCGATCTATTTATCTTTCTATCTAATCTACCTAGCTATCTAAATTTGCTACTATGTTTCTCTGAAAATAAAACCTAACTGAATAATTAGCCCTAGTCTTATTTTTCAGGATGCTCCTGATACAAGTCCTGCCCCCAAAATAAGCCCCAGTCAAGATCATTAACCAGACGGATGTATTTGGTATATCTAGTGCAACACAAGATGGTCATATTGAATTGTAAAATAATAATGTTAATATATATTTAATATACATAAATAATGTTATTGATATTAATTTTTTTTTTGTGGTGCCGGGGATCAAACTTAGGCCCTTGTGCTTGCAAGGCAAGCACTCTAATCACTGAGCTAAATCCCCAGCCCTTTAATTTTTGAAAGAAATGATTATACAAATTAGAGTTATTTATAAATATTCAAATAGGCACCTTTGGAAGCCAGGTGAATGCCTGTGTAAACAGATGAACTGGAAACTTATTGCTGAATGACCAAGCAAAGTAGAGACACAGTACAGGAATAACCGGTGCACCTTACAACAAAGGGACATGGCCCTGTCTAACACAGATCTTCATAATTCAATATATCACGTGTTACGATGGACGTAATTAATGTACTCGTGTGAAATAAGGAAACGTTTTCTGATTTTTTGTTGCTTGCAATTTTTCATTGCTTTTGCATGGACCATCATTCTTAACTGCTATTATTTTTGTTGCCACTCCCGTCTCATAAGTCTCCAATTAACACTTGATTTAATGGGAACTGTGAAGTTCTGCCTGCCATGGTTTGTTACTTGGGTGAGGAATTCACAGGTCAGCTGTGTGGCCAGGACACCACAGGGCGAATGTAGATAAGAAGTCCTCATTGAAGGGCAGTTCTATTGCTGGCCATGAGAGATTGCGGCCAGCGTTTCTACAAGAAATGGAATTGCAAGAAATTCAGGCTAGAAATCAGGGCTTGGAGAGTTTTAATGATGTTCCAGAAGAAGATGAAGTGACTGTTTTTTAATAAATATATATTTTTGTACATGAACTAATGTAGATGTTTGGACAGGAACAAATAAATAAATGTAGATTGTCGTACATGAAAAAAAAAAAAAAAACTCTGGAAATAAGCCCTATTGCATCTTTTGGAGCAAAATTAATATAAGATCCAGTATTAATCTGGGGGAAGATGTGATATAATGTGTTGGACAACATACTTAAACAGGTGGACAAATCACAGGTTTTTCAGAAAGCAAATTGTAGACACAGTAAGGCTTTCAGTAGTGTGAATTGAAGGCCTGGGAGCTAGAGGACTCACTGTACACAATCTAGCTCCAGGCTGAAGGCTTGAAAACTGAAAGTGTCAAAGACAGGACAGTATCAATTTCTAGTTTAAACAGTCAGAGAGAGAGACAGAGTAGGTGGGGAGGGGGACAGGGACAAACAGAGACAGAGAGTGAGTAGAATCCAACTTTCCTCCATCTTTTGGAGGAAAGTTTTGTCCAGGTCCTTGACAAATTGTATATTCTCCCAGTGGTGAAGGCTATCTGCTTCACTCGATTCATCAATACGAATGTTAATCTCTTCAAAGAACACCTTGATAGACACACTCAAAAAAAAAAAAAAAAAACTTATTCAGGTATCTGAGCATTATGTCATGTAATCAATTTAAAACATAGTCAGATTAACCATTTCAATTAACATATGGACTTTTAAATATATACTTTAAAAGAGAGATGGAAAGAAACCAGAAAAGGATAATTGATGAACACAGAGTTTTGCAAACTGACTGAAATAAAGCTGTTTTCAATATTTTATAGAACATAAAAGAACACTGTGTAAAATTTGTTGTTCATAAGTTTCAACATGTATGTAAAAGGATTTTAGTACATTGTAATTTGCCAAATTTGAATGAAACAGATAAATGAAATCAATAACCATTGAAACCATTGAAATTATTGAAAAAAATAATGAGACCAAAATTTTTTATAGAAGTTTAAACTTTCAAACTGCAAACAATCCCTGACTTACATAAAATATTTCAAAAACCAAAGAAAGAAATAGACCTTCAAACTGAAGCTGCCAATTAAATTATATAACCTTGACACATAAGAGTATGATAGTACATAAAATGTAAATTATAAACTTATTTTACAAGCATTGATTCATCAATACTAAATTAATTTTTAAATTTTAGTAGTAGTATTTTTAAAAATTGCAAAGGAGGAGAACTTGTCCTATGAATATATGAATAGTTCACCATAAAAAATCAATTAATAAAATATCATATTGGCTGAAGAGAAATAGAAATAATCAGAGCATATGAATAGAAATAGAAAATATTGTACCAATACACTTATTCATGATATAAAAGTAAGCTATCACATTATTAGAAATAATTGTTCTTGGACAGATACCAAAATATGTGGTAAAAGAAAAGAATGATGTGATCATATTGCAATTAAAATAATTTTGGAAAACAAAAGCAAAAGACAATACACATAAATAAATAAATCATAGGCTTGGAGAACATATGCCTAATTTACAACTACAAAACATCTACCTAAAAATACATTTCAAACTAATTGCAGTAAAACAAATAGAGAGATGAAAAACTGAAATATAGAATTAACAAAATAAGTAATATGCATGCATGTTAAATCAAATATGCACATAATTACCTCTCAGAATTAGAAAATACCAATTAAAAGAGATAACAGAATAATTGAGAGGGATGAAAAATTACTTCAATCTCTTTAAATCTATAAAATATTAACCCTCAAGCACCATCGATTGTTATTATCTGGAACAGTCAGAATTTACATGTTGGTAGGAAAATAGTCAATCCTTATCAAACTGAAATGTGTTTTTTTATATTTAATTTCTTAATTGTGTCGTGTAAACAACACTGTGATCTTCAGTATTTCATCATTAATTAAATTTGATAAAACTTGTTAGTGGAAACATGAGCATTCTCTATTTTGTGATAGGTAAAATAAAATTATTTAAAACTAAGAGGAAACTCATTTCAGATTAAAACTGACATTCTTTTCCAAAATGTCTTCTTCAGGAGGTGGTCCGTTAGAGGAGTCTCTACACGGCTGCATTTTTAGGAGT